>VHZZ01007552.1:37342-50464 GCA_009801015.1 Silene noctiflora | reverse complement strand
ATCATGTGATCGCACTATTGTTGAGGACACTTACTCCAACAGTAACACCCCATACTCCAAAGTGCCTTAACAAGGCCACCTTAGACATAGGGGTGCTACCATCTCGGTCTCCAGAGGCAATGATAATCAAATAGACAATAACGAAACTTGTTTAAATAAATAATTTAACTAATTATATCTGTTTATCCAAAACTGTCTCGAACAGAAGTACAAGAGTCTCAAAGGTCTAACAACCAACTATGAAACAGGACACAGCGGAAGACTTCTAATCTCGTGAGGAACACCCAGCCATCCCAAGCGCGTGCATATCAAACCTGCTCAACAAATGCTCACCATCCCCGCATGGATCATCACAAATTTCAAACACAAAACGGGGTCAGTTACTGATAATACAAACCAAACATAGCAACACAACACAAGCCACACCAACTCCACCAACTCCACTCCGTATCACTGACTACACACCCAAGGTGTGTAGCCCTGCYAGTGGGGGACYGCAGCCGTTCCCACCTAARCCCCGCTCATCTTATCCGAGCGAAAACCCAAGTTCATTAATGTGCACATCCCCTCCCGTGGCGGGTCCCAAGGAGGGCGAATCAAGGGCGTGAAGTCACTCCCGCAAGTGACCCCACTCAGCCGAGGACGCACCTCGCAACACACACAGTACAATATATCCACCACCAACCATAAACATCCATAAACATAACAAACAATACAATCAATGCCAAACATACGAAATCAGTAACCGAGTAGGGAAACCCTACCTGAATAGCAATCATCACGTAGCAATCCAACAATCAAGAGTGCTCCTCTGCGAATTCACCTCCTAAACACATATAATCATACAATCACAATCACTACAACGATATCCCCAATTACCTCCAAAACACCCAATTAGGGTTTTAATCAAAGTCGACTAAACAACATAAAAACGGTATCTAGATCTTACCTACAAGACGACGATCACAACGGTGTAAAGGATTCCGGAAACCGACGACTCTAGCCCTTGGATTTGCCAACAACGCGAGTGGAATGCAACTACGTTGTCTCTTTTTGCTTTGAGGGATTTTAAGAAAAGATAAAATGAAAGAACTGACGGAAAAAGGTTAAATACCACTCTCGCGTTATTAACAAAGCCCGACTAAAAAGACCAGTAAGACTGACTTACTCGATCGAATAACTGACTTACTCGATCGAGTACCAACAACCAGACTCTGATTTAAAAACGCACTTACTTACTCGACAGAGTAAGCCCTATTCGATAGAGTAGCTACAGACACAGAAAACCGTAGTATTACAATTTTTTACAAAATTTAATGTGGAGACGGTTTTGTACTAAATTAAAAGCGAAGATGATATTTTTTACATTAAGTAATTATTTTATTATCGTAATTGTTTTTAAGTATTTGTAATTTTTGAGACGGTTTTTTACAAAATTTAATGCGGAGACGGTTTTGTAATAAATTAAAAGCGAAGACGATATTTTTTACATTAAGTAATTATTTTATTATCATAAATAATTTTTGTTGATGATTTCTATTATATCAATTACGCTTTATCGTAAATTACTTTTGGAGCGGTTTTTAGAGTAAATTAAATTAATATGTACTCGTTCCTAAAAAGACGTATTTTCCACCAATTATCGCATTTACTCTAAAATTTGCCCAACTCTCTCATTCATTCATCTTTACCTTTTGCTTCTTCATACTTCTGATTCAAATTTTAGTTTTTTGTTACAAACCTAAATTTCAAACAATCCAACAACAACAAAATCAATCTTACAAACACCAAGTACATCAAGATCATTCATTCAAACTGAAAAGAAGTACAAGGTATGCATCTTTCTTGGTTTTTTTTGGTTAATTTTGTTTTCTAATTGGATTAGAATTGATTGAATTCAAGTTAGATTTGTTTTGTTAGGTTGAATTAGGTCTGATTATTGTTGTTTAAAGCCAAATAGGGTTAGATTATTGTTGTGCAGAGCCTATTAGGGTTGCGTTTTTGTGGTAGAATGGCTGCGTTTTTGGTTGCTAACTCGAAAAAAAAATGGCCTCGTCGTGTGGATTAGAAGACGGTGCCATGGCTTCGTCGTGTGGATTAGAAGACAGCGCCATGGTCTTGTCATGTAGATTAGATGACGCAGCCATGGCCTTGTCTGGTGACTTACACGACAGGTCCTTGTCCTTGTCTTGTGTTCTACACGACAGGTCCATGGCCTTGTCTTGTGGTCTACACGACAGATCAATGGCCGTGTCTTGTATTCCACATGACGAGGCCAAATTCCGGGTTTTTTTTTTTTTAAATCGTGTATAAAGTAGGAGGCCAATATCGTTATTTTTTTTTAGTCGTGTATATTTAATTGTTTTAATCGACATAAATTATATACTTGAAACGATTTTATTTATAGAATTAATAATATTCTTGAAACGATTTGATTTATTTTTTAAACACGACATAAATAATTTACTTATCTAATCGTGTATAAATTAATGTCGCGTATAAAAAAATTTGTAGTTAGTTTATATATGTTGAATATATTCTTGAAACGATTTTATTTATTTTTTATACGCGACATAAATTATTTACTTATTTAATCGTGTTTAAAGTTTTGTCGCATATAAAAAATTTGTAGTTTTGAAATGATATTATTTAATTTGCTTATTTTTTGATATAATTTTATATTAAGACAATTTTTGATTTATTTACGTAGATGTCTAGTAATGATGATGATGCTCGCCGATCGAAACATCATAATTCTTTTTGGCGTCAAAATATTAATATAAAGGTTGGAAGTACTAGTGTAGGTTCAAAAGAAGTGTCGATGCCAATTCAGCCCGATTTCTTTGACGATGAATATGCAGAGTACGAGAGACAGGTCCTGGAACAGGTTGATTTGCAATCAGGGTCGGAAAATGAGGAGGAGGAGGGTGAGGAGGAGCCGGTTCAGGGGCGGAGCGAGATGTTGAGAAGGTGGGGGGTAATGTGGAGGTTACTTCTGTGTTGCAGATTCGGAGGGGGAAGGACGATAGATTTGAGAGGTATTCCGAGGGTTCTAGCCGTTCGGGGATTGAGCCGAGGAGAAAAATTAGAGCTAGAGGGAAGGATATCAGTTGGTTGTTGAGTGTCCCTGTATCTGGAGGCCCGTTGGTGCATGATGTGATTCCGAGCTTTGCGGGTCACATATCATTTGTGGAGTCATCCCGAGGCGGAGCGTAAGATCCTAACCAAGTACACTAGGGATCGTTCGCTAGCGGATCTTCGTAAATGGAAGTTGGGTAGGGATGCTCGGAGGATAGTTGATGATTCGGGGCTTAGTCACTTGACCGATCTTATGCACAAGAATTTGAACATGCCGTTATTGTGCACTTTTATTGGGAGGTGGCAGCCAGATACGAACACATTTCACATGCCATGGGGTGAGATGACTATCTTGTTGCACGATGTTAAGGAGATCCTTGGCATTCCCATCGATGGGCTTCCATGTAACATTTCGCCCTCTGATTTGCTATATCCCATTATTGGCATGACTGAGTTGTTAGGCATGACCGAGACGGAGCTTACCGGGGATTTAGGAGATGATAAAGAGCATAAACATGCGCGTAAAAGTAAATCTCACATTTCCAGGTTTCATTTGAGATTCTCATAATCCCTTAAGAAAACCTTTATGCTCTTCATCAAGTTTAGCTCGACGTTTATGACCCTCTAAATAGCTTCCAAGTTGATGATTATGAGTACCGCACTTCGGTCTTACTTCCCAAGAATTTTTAGTAACATTAGCCATCCTTAACTCAAATGGACATTCAAACCGCTTTGTGGAGGTTTTCCTTAGCGGATTTGCAGGGTCCTTGGCCCTACTACTAAACTTTACATGACGCTCACATTTGACGACGCTAAATGGATGATAGTGCTTCGGTTGATACTTTATCTTTACCAAGTAAAATCTTAAATTATATGCAATTTCATTTGACCGATCAAATGCTTCCTCAAATGAATTAAACGCATTTTCAAACACAAAATAATTTCTATAATCTTCACTGCTTCCAACAGAGCCTTCATTCGACGCCTAAAAATAATGTACAACGGGAAATATAATAAATAATATTTATTTTTTATAATAAAAATATGAAATTTGGCCTCGTCATGTAGAAATAAGACAAAGCCAAGGCCACGTCATGCACATTACACGACATAACCTTGGTATTGTCATATAAAATACAAGACGCGACCTTGGCACTGTCGTGTAAAATACAAGATATAGCCCTAACACTGTCGTGTAAATTACATGACAAAGCCTTGGCATCGACTTGTAAGTTACACGACAAGGCCATGGTGCTGTCGTGTAATCTACACAACACTGCCTTGGTCACATCTTGTATTTCACACGACATTGCTCCATTTTACCACGACGAGTATCTCTTTTTAACAACTTTCTACAAGAACTTATCAACATTTTCAACAACAAAAAATTATCGACATTATCATTAACATAATTAAAAAAATTACCTCTTTCGTTGCATTTGTTTGTGATTGTTCATTGTCGTAATTACCATCGTTGTCATTATCGTCACTGTCGTCCTCATTATCATCAGCGTCATCGTCATTATAGTGAGCATTATCGCCACCATTGTCGTTACTATTATGTACAAACCCGCTATCCGTAGAATCAAAAAAACGTTCTTCATAGAAACGATAATGTTGATTTGTGTTAAAAGAATTGTTGAATTGCGGTCCATTAGCGTAATAATCGTTATTAAACTGCAAACCTTGACCGCTATCAGAAGTAAATAAATAATTAAAAAACACATTGTCAGAATCGTCATCGGGATTCATTAGTATTGAGGTTATAATATTACTGACTTTTTTTAAAAGGGAGATAAGGGAGGTAGGGAGTAGGAGTAAATGTAGTTGTAAATTTTAATGTTGGAAGAAAGAAAGATAAGATAAATAATATAATATAAAATTAATTATTATAAAAACCGTCTTCAAAATACATTTGCGTAAAAACGATATTTAATTTTAACTAAAATTAATTTGAAACTCCAGGGACAAAATAGAAATAATGGAAAAAATAGGGGATGTAACAAGTAAAATATGAGACGTGATATAGCAGATCTCTTTATATTTCCTATATCCTATAATAACAACCTATATAAAAAAGGAGAAACCTATATAAAAAAGGAGAATGTCTTCCATAAGATTTGCGTAACATTTATTTAAAGGACAAGGATACCCCCACATATTTTATGGTTGGACAATGCTAACCTTCCCTAATTTTGTTATTTCCATGTTTACACTTTATCACCTCATACCTTCACTTCTATTTCTTCCACCAACTCCCACGTGTATCTCCATGTATCGACTCAACTCCTCCTCTCGAAGGTCGAATTCAAACCCAAGGTTAGAGGCGCCATTCCCGAGGTTCTCCCTTTCAGTCTCAACTAGGGTCGACAAACAATCAAATATGGATATCCGATTCCTGACCTAACCAACTCTCGTTGGTGGACAAGGTTCACAAACCAAGACTACCCATAATCAACCAAAATGACAAATAAATCCTCTAACCAACCCCTACTAATCTTCCCCAACAACTAATCACATAGGAGTCAATCAAACAAACTACTCATTTGCGAAAAACTAAGTCATAGTTAAAGGACTACTCACTACTCATGTTTGTTAAACTCACACAAGCAATAAAGATTGAAACTTGGTAATTAAACATGTTGAAAATAGAACAATCACTAATTAGCATATAAATGAACTAATAAAGATGAGGGAGTACTAATTAATCTACTACAATCACCAACTAGCATAAAGGTTGAACCTTTATGAAGAAATGCATAAACTTTCACACAAACACCTTCTATGCATGATAGTAAACAAAGAACAAGATGAAAACAACAAGTATGAAAGTGAATAGAAAGTAACAAATGTAAGCAAATGTAAACAACCGACAAACAAACTAAAAGAGAGGAGATTTATACCAACAATAAGAAGAAAGATCGAGTCTTTGATAAATAATTGAGAGATCCTTGAAAATCTTCTATTACAAACCAACTACCCAAATGTAAACTATTGAAACTTAACTAATTCTAAGAGATTTCACTAAGTAATTATGGTTTGATTAAGGAATGAGTTAGGAAATAATTAAGGAAAGCTTGCATAAAATATGCTAAGTTCAAATCTAGGGTTGTGTGTACAAATGAACTAAGGAGGGGGTATTTATTGTTTCTTACAAAAATGGGTAAAAATTACAAATGGGCTTTTCTTCGAGTAAAGGTGGTCCCAACCGGTCGACCAGCCGCCGGTGGCCATGCTGGCTGGGAACCTTCTGTAACTTGAAGAATAATTTTGGATCATCAAGAATACACAGCCGGCTGGCTGGCTGCCCGTGGCCAACCGATTGGAAGGCTTCTGTAACTTTCCTCCATTTCTTTAAATCCTTAGCTTCCTCTTGCACTCCCAGCTGCCTAGCCGGCTACCGGTGGCCTGGCTGGCTGGGATATTTCTGTAACTTTTTGGCACATTTTCCACCTTTGCTCATGGAGGGGGGCATCCAGCCGGCCTACCGGCTGGGAAACAATTCTCAGCTTTTTCTTCATTTCTCTTCTTCTTCTTCATCACTTAGTTTCTAATCCCACTTCACTTGTTCCCATCTCCTCATTTCCGACTCAATTCCTACAAAATGAGACATGACATAATAGAACGGGAAATATGGGCATAAAATGCACGTAAAGACACGATAAACCGTGTAGGAAAGGGATAATAAGCAAGAAAAAGAAAGGAGAATCACGTTATATGGGCGTGTATCAAAATTTTCCACACTTAAACCTTACTCATCCCCGAGTAAATCACTTAATCGAACTAAGAACCGTAACCAAGCCTAATACAATGCACACTTTATTCATACTAGCCGAATTGGGTTTAGCTCCCCCCGTAGCCCTTTCAACTCTCAATTTGACACTTTTGAGGAGAAGTGCCCCATTATAAGGCAAGTAAGGTCTTGCTACAAAACGTTGACACATACAAGCAAGTAAGAACAACAAAAGAAGGTAAGGATGCATCCAAAAGATTAGCCATTTCCTCAACTAAACGACAAAGAGAATTTCTAGTCAAAGGTTTGTAAAGTGGGAAAAATGTCGTCTCGGGGTCACAACAATTGTCAATCCCCTAAATTAAGCTCAAACAAGATACGGTGACAAGCAATTTTGCCAAGGTAACAAATTCCAAGGCGGGTAATGGGGAAAATTTGACAAGATTCGCAAGTTTGACATGACCTCCGCCAGATTCAACCAAAAATCAAGCTATAGACCTATAATGATCACGTACCGACTCCCCACGGTTTTCACTCTTCACACATGTGAATTTCGGGTGACTTTTCGTGAAAAATGGAACAAGTCACTCTCCTACTACCACTCTCGAAAGGGTGTCCGCAATATAATGTGGAATCCTATCCTATTGACCATAAAAGAGACATAAAAAAAAAAAAGGAAATGCACATATAATGAAGTGAAGGGTTGTAACGGGGCTTAGGGTAGGGTTAGAAACGGATTGGCGCAAGCACCGATTTGGGATATGTGGAGTTTAGTATCAAGAAGTTGTCAAAATTCCCGCTTAAACCCGACTTTATTACAACAAGTGAGCGATTCTGTAATGAATGAAATTAGTGATCTAAATTCAAACAACCTTGAAAGTACTACTCACTTGGAAAAAAAAAAGCGTCTTGCCAACGCCTTTTTCTACCCCTCTCAACGATGCATGTAGGGTGTTGCCTTGGCTTTTTTGGTATGCTTCAACAATGTAACATACTTCATTTTCTTTTCTTTTTCTACTTTTCTTTTCTTTTTTTTTTTTCTTTTTCAAAACCACTTATTAAATACAATTGACCAAATGAAAACGAAAGCTTCAACTCATAAACTTTAAGCTCATTTCTATCAATTTAGGACTCAACCCCCTCATCTTCATGCAACTACAAACACTATGACAACTTTCTTGATCAAGGATAACTTTGACTTGACCAAGTACCGCATTAACTACTAAAATTGTGAGGTTTAGAGCCTCCTATGGGCCGACCCATCTTTAACCGCCCCCATTAGGTTGTGAGAGTAGGTCTCCTCACGCTTGGGTGTCACATCAAAACGCACAAGTGTGACGTTCGTTCCTTAGACCATTGACATGTTCCTATTTATTGAACATATTTTGAAGCGAATTTGTTGCATTTTTTAGCCTCATATTGCCATATGAGCTTGAGTTTCGACCCTTTAGTCTAGGACCACTACTCGTAAGAATCATGCATATTCTCCCCTTTTCTAACCAAAATGTCAAGTTTGCAAGCTATCAAGAGGGGAAAGGCAAGGTCACAACAAATATCGTCATAGATGGCAAATCTATTTCCCACTATTACACCTATGACAAAATATTTACACACAACATGAGAGACATAATGCATGCAATCTAGACAAATATAAACAAGCTATGTATTTATTTACCTTTTAAATTTTTGTGAAAGGTATTTTAATCAAAATTAAATAAATGATTGAGAGAGAGAGAACCTAGTAAAGAATTAACATTTTTTCTATTCGTGCGTAGTATGTACCCCTCAACTAGTCTGATGTCAAATGCTTCTTATATAGAGCCCTGTTACATGTTGATAATATTTGTGACTCCGACAATATTCAAATGCAAAATTGAGTAAGCCTAATTCTGTTAAGTGGATTATTTGGCCGTTAATTAAACTCAGATTGCCTTTATGAACCCTAATCGTCAACCCCTTCACCATCAAGATTATTATTATTTGCTTGAATTGTTTCTAAAACAATGAGATTTTGCAAAACCGGAAAAAAACTAGTGAAGAGGAATGACAGGGTCACCATGAGCATGGAGATACAACTACTTCTCATTGTTCCATCATTATCCTATATTCCAATTGATATAATCGAAAATCTATAGTTATAATGTTATATAACATCATATATTTTCGTAATACCGTACCATAAGAAGTTTCATTCCGAATTACAAAACCATAATAATAATAATAATAATAATAATAATAATAATAATAATAATAATAAAGAGGGGTGAGGTGCGAGAGGTGCGATTTCGCGATTTTTTGCTGTTGGCTTTGCCGCCGGCCTTAGCGTCAACCACCGCCGCCGCCACCACACTTAGGCCATTAGACCTCACATCGCCGGTCATAGGTGTCCATTGGTGGTCGTTTCGGGTTCCTTTTGGCTTCCGTTTGTGCTCTTTTTGGTTTCGGTTTTAGAATCATTTGGTTTTCGATTCTGCCTGCCGCCTACATCGTCGTCGGATCCTCTTCGCGTTGACTAGGTTCGTGTTTGTCATCGTCGTCAGCCGTGTGTGGTGAGGGTACCGTTGCTAGGGCTTRTGCTGTTTTCGTTTTTGTTTCTTCCTTTTTTTTTTCAAATTTTAGGGTTTCTCTTTGGTTGTTGTCTGTTGGCCGTGTTTTGGTTGYTGCCGCCTTSGTGYTGGCTGACCTCTAGTGGGTYGGTTGCTKTWCRTGGTGATCAACCTTCGCCGGCGGTAGTAGTGCCTTGSCTCGAGTGTGTTTTGTGCGAAGAGAGTGTGTAGGGTCGCTGGTGTCAAGGTTTTGGGCTGTTGCCGGTCACCCTCTTGTCGCCAGGCACTGGTGTCTTCGTCGGCGTCTTGTCGTCGTTAGGGGCTGTTGCATCGCCGTCGTCTTTCTTGCCAGGGTTGCTTTTCCGGATTTGGCCGTGAGCTTTTTGTGTTGTACATGCACGTGGGCCACTTGTGAATTGGGTTTTTTTAGTGGATTTGTCCGTGCACGTGGCTTTTCGTATTATTTCTTATTTCGTTTTCATTGTGGCTGCTTTTCTTACTTCGTGGGATGCCCGATTTGCTGCGGTATCATTGTCCTTTTGTGGGCCTTAGTGGATGTCATGATGGGGGTGATCGACATTGTAATGACGATGCTCAGGTACTTACTCGTCAAACTCTTTCTGATAGTTTGACTGTTTTCTCTGATGCTGAAATTACCTTAAAGCGTATGGGGAGTTTGGTTATGTGGAGTGTGCTTTAATACCCATACATTTCGTTTCAGGTGTCGGCACAGTCGGGACGATTTTGTGGCGCCCCCGGACTGTGGTGACGACCTTGTTCGCTATATTATTTATAAAATACTCCGACCTCCAACTCCGTCTCCGTCGATTCCTTCGTCTGATGTTGGGGTGGTACCTGTTGGTTGGACTATATCTATGCTTGATCATTTGTTGTCTATGGGTTTACGCACCGTCAAGTCCATCCCTCCTAAATGTCGCCTTGGTTATTCTCGGGTTTTTAAAGGGGCATTAGATGATTTGACTGACTCTCCTAGTGACCTCTCTTGCTGGATTCGCTTGTTTATGTTGCCCCTCTGTATACTTAAGACCTTTTACCCGAGGAGTAATCTTGAGTGTAGGACCGCTGTCAAGCGTCAGCGACATGAGAAGAGTATTACCAGTGCTATTCTTACTTGGGGTGTGCCTGGTGGCAGTTTGCAGCTTCTGCAGGAGACCTTAGCTGAGACTCCTCCTTCTTTTAGTGTGGATGAGGACCTTGATTTGAGTGAGCTTAACCTCCGACAATGTCGGTGGAAGATTTGTGATGGTCACTACACTGCCGTTGTTCAAGTGCTTTCTTAATCTGGCATTGCTCCGTACTCGGATGTTACTCTTGCTGCCTTGCCGGATAAGCACCTTGTTGCCCCATCTCCCGTATTTCCACCTTTACCTTCTGATCAACATCCTCTCATTGCCTCTTCGGCCGTTGTTTTGGATATGATTCGTAGTTTCCCGCGTGGCACGTCTTGTGGTCGGGATGGGTTTCATGCTTAACATCTTATGGATTGTTTGAGCGGCGTCGTTGTTGCCGTTTCAGATGATTTGATTGCGTTTGTTACCCGGGTTGTTAATCTTTTCCTGGAGGGCCGCTGTCCGCAGGTTCTGGGTGAGTATACTGCTAGTGCTCCGCTCACACCGCTTGTTAAACTAGGTGGTGGTATACGTCATATTGTTGTCGGCACTATTTGGCGGCCCCTTGTCTCTAAGGTTGGTGCTTGTTTAGTTGGTCCTTCGTTATCTGGTTATTTTGCAGGTCTTCAGTTTGAGGTTGGAGTATCCGGTGGAGGAGAGGTTATTTTGCATGCCTTGAATTGGTTCATTGAGGCTCGTGGTATTGATGTGGGTCTTTCTATGTTGCTTGTCGACTTCCAGAATGCTTTCAACTTAGTTGATCGTGTGACCATGCTACAGGAGGTTCATCGTCATTGTCCCGCTCTATCCCGATGGGTGGAGTTTTTTTACTCTAGTCTTGCCCGACTGTTTTATGGGGAGCATATTTTATGGTCTTGTCGGGGGGTTCAGCAGGGTGATCCTTTGGGCCCTCGTCTCTTTGCTTTGGTGTTGCATCCTTTGGTGTGCAAGATCAGGGACTTCTTTGACCCGAGTCTACAGGCTTGGTACTTAGATGGTGGCACTATTGTTGGGGACACTTTGGTGATGGGGAAGGTCTTAGCTCTGATTATGGAGGATGGTCCTCAATATGGCCTTCATCTTAATGTTGATAAGACCAAGGTTTTTTGGCCTGCGGAGGACCCTAGGAGTCGGATTCCTGGTGTTTTTCCCGCCTCCATTGCTCGACCTTTGCGTGGTGTTACGATTTTGGGTGGTCTTGTCAGTGTTTGCCCTGTTTTCGGCAGTGACCTTGTGGCGAAAAGAATGACTAGGACCATTGAGCTTATGGATTCTATCGCGAGGATTGATGACCTACAGTGTGAGTTGCTTCTGCTTCGGGCTTTTACTAGTATTTCTAAACTTTTCTTTGCTTTGCGTACTTGCTCCCCACGTGTCTTTGAGTCGGCTCAGTTTTTGTTTGATGCGGCACTTCGTTCTAGCTTGGAACGTATCGTCTCTGCATCCAGGCCTGGTTTTGGGTATTGGCAGTGACGGCTAGCTACCTTCCCTTTTCATTTTGGTGGGTTGGGGGTTTATGCTGCTGGGGACGTCCTACATTATGCTTTTCTAGCGTCCCGTTTGTAGTCTGCTGAGTTGCAAGCTAAGCTCCTACGTCCTTCTGGTATCATTGTTGTTGGCTCTACTTTTGATGATGCTTTGCGCGTTTTTAATGTGACCACGGGTTCTGATCTTCTACGCGATCCTAGTGAAATCACTGCCCCTAAACTTATGAAGAAATTGACAGATATATATTTCACGAAGGTTGCCGCTACAACGGACTCTGTTTTCTCCTTGACTCCGCGGCAAGTGGCATTATGGAAGTCTCAGCAGGGTGCTCACTCATCTGATTGGTTGCATGCAGTTCCTATTTCTGGGTTGGGGCAGACTATGAATGGAAGGACCTATCGTAGTGTGCTTAGTTATCGACTGGCTGTCCCATTATTCACGATATCTCGGCCATGTGCTTCTTGTTCTCGGGTCTTTGATGGTGATGTCTATGAGGATCATGATGTCTCTTGTGCTGGTACTTTGGGCATTAAGCATCGGCATAACATCGTTCGTGACACCTTATTGGATATCTACTTCAGGTCTGGGATTTCTGTCGGGAAGGAGGTTGATATCGGTTTGGTTGATGGGCATGACAGATCCCTTCGTCCGGCGGATTTGCTTCTTTATTCTTAGGACATGAGGCGTGATGTGTGTGTCGATCTGACGGGATCTTCCCCCTTGACTCAATTGGGGATGTCTGACTTTGTGCCCGGTCGTGTTGTTGTTGATGCTGCTCAGCGCAAGGGTACCAAGTATCGGGATTTGTGCATGGCGGCTGGTTATGGTTTCCTACCCTTCTCCTTCTCTTCGCTGCGAGAGCTCGATACAGATGTTGTTGCTTTGCTCAAGCGAATTCAGAAATTCTATGTGTCTCAGGATGCCGGGGATCGTTGTGCCGCTTATATTTTTTTCTATACTTAGCTTTTCTATTGCTAGGAGAGTGGGCGCCCAGATTGTATCTCAATTGCCCACTAATTTCATGTAAACTTTGATTTTATCTTAATACAAGGTGCCCCTTTAATAATAATAATAATAATAATAATAATAATAATAATAATAATAATAATAATAATAATAATAATAATAATAATAATAATAATAATAA
>VHZZ01007552.1:25590-35902 GCA_009801015.1 Silene noctiflora | reverse complement strand
AAAAAAAAAAAAAAAAAAATACACAACTATAAGATGGAAATTTTTTTTGTCCCATAGTCTATTTAAATTTTTTTAATAGGGTAGTACAGATGATTAATAATTTGATAATGATACATAACAGCCCAAATAGCAAGGAGAAAAATAGTATGTTCCATTAAACTTCATCAGTAAGTCTCCCGTAAAACGGTATTATCCTTCTTAAGCTTAAGACGGGTCAAATATTATACTATTGCGTGTATATAAGACAAATATATTGTGTTTTCCTATATACACAAGTGATATGAATGTATGATATTTGACACGTCGTAAGTTTAAGATGGACAATGCCGTCTTAGATAAGAATCTCTTATCTACTAAAAGAATACGAAAACTAAAAAATTTCCGCCTAAACACTCTTGATTAGAAATTGGCCCTACTTTTTGTGGATATTCTAAACATATATTGGGCCTAATAAATAATCAATCAATACATAATATATAATCAATATATGTGACAATATATTATTAAATATCGCAACTTTTCATAATTGGGCTTTATGTTTTTTATTCGTAATTATCTCATTTTTCCAATACATGTATTTCTAATATCATAAAGATTATATTTAAAATCCACAATTTTATTAAAGTATTTTTACTCATATCATTGAATTAGTATGCGGTTTTCATATTTTTTTTCTTTATAATTGTTACTTTGTATATTGTAACAAAATTACAAAAAATAGCTATATGCTTCATCGGATGCTTTAAACGCATGTAAATAATCACAAGTTTTTTCAGTTGAAGTGTTTTTTTTTAATTTAATATTCCCTCATATTCTCAATAACATTCCCTATTTATGGGTGACATGAGAATTAAGGGTGTTTGAATTAAATAAGCTAAAGTATTGTGGTAGGGTGAAGTAATTGGAGAGAGGGAAGGTATTGTGAGTGAGATGATTAAAATAAGTATTGTTGTGGGGGATGTGATTAAAATAAAATAAAGTATGGATATTGTGGGGTATTGTTTTGAGGTGAGGTGATTAAAATAAGTATAAAACTTTACTAAATAAGGAAAGGGGGAAGGTATTATGAATAGATAAAAAAGGAAAGAGGGTAGGTTATTGAGAATAGGAGGGGGTAACTTATTTGACAAAAATAGTTTCAGTTACACCATCAATTTATTTAGAGTAAAAATGTCAAATTTTCTTTATTCTAACTCTAATTGTTATAAATTCTCTATACATGACAATCTAAAAAACCGTGCATTCGCACGGGTTACACATGAAAGTGGTTAAAGAACTAAGAAAAATTGTGATTTATTTACATAAAATAGTCCATGACTCCATGAGGAATCTCTCATCTCATTCTTCCCGGTAACATTCCTCTTTTTGAAGGCTATATCATTATTGGGAAGGTGAAATAAGTGTTTGTGGTAAGCTTTGTGTGAATTGTGTAGTATAAAAGGGAGTCGAGACGATGACTTCTCTAAGCAAATTAAGGAGAAAATGAAAACATTCCTGAGTACTCGTGTATTCCTACTTATAGTTATAGTTATGGTGCAATCTGCACCATCTACAACGAGTTCTGATAGTGTCATTTTATGTCGAGTCAATCAAGTGTTTTTAGTATATTTTCGTTATCAAATTCTACGATTTAAATATGAAATGTTGTATACGTCGGTTGATACACTTTGGTTGCAACTTTGGTGATTTGCATTCGTTTTTTATTTGTGCATCTTAAGAAACTTATAAGTGTAACATGTTTGGTGACTTGGTGAGACGAATCCTTTTTGCTAAAGCCAAGTCAAGCAAAGTCAAGGCAAGGAACAAGTGCAAAGTTAGGAAGGACAAACAAAAAGAAGTTTTGAAGTATCGGTTACACGAGAGTCAACTTCAAATGGCTATATCTCGAGTTCTAGACCTCTTATCGACGCAAGGCCAAGTGGAGGTGAAAGCTTATGATCTTAGAGTTCCAACTATAGGTCACACGCCTCATTTGTCCAAGAAACGAGGGAGATATGGCTCTCGCAAAAACGCGCTGCAAGGCCGCGTCCCCAACCGCAGGCTGCGCTTTCTACTGTTTTAAGGCTCGTGATTCTTTATTTTGAAGACCCTATTTTGCCTTAACCTAAAGCCAATAACCAAGGGTATAAATACCCACATTTTGGGATCTTAGAAACCACCTCCTTACCATCTAGTTCTCACATCTTTCACCACTCACTCATCCTAGAACATTAAGCTTTGTAATAATTAGACTAAACTTTCCTTAATTTATGTTAATTTTTCTTCAATATTTGGGTTGTAAGACAAGTATGAAGAGCTAATCCTCCATTTTCTTGGTGTAATTCAATCAAAGTTTCCAACTTTGACATTGTAAGACTCATTTATCCTTCTTAATTTATCTATTATTCTTTCCTTTGTTCTTAATTTACATGTTGAGTAGTGAATGATTGTGTGGATTGATCACCATTGCATTTTATTTAATCAATTATAGCAAATTCTAAGGAAATGGTTTAATCTACTTAGAATTGTTTGAAGCAAGCTTGATATATGTTGATTTGGTTTAAATGATACATATGTTGAGTAGGAAATTACATGTCTTTTCTTGGTATTATGGTTTAATATAGTAGGATTGGATTCTAGCTACATCTTTTGGTATAATCTTCATGCTTGATTTTAGTCCTTCTCATGGTTTAATGAATGAGGGTTGAAATTGAAGGGTTTGCATACATGGTTTAATTGTGTGAACCAATTTCTTAAGATGTTAGTAGTGGATAAATAAAAATAGAGGGTAAAGAGTTAAACTTTGTCATTACATCAAGATTGTGCTTTTATTTCATTTTTATGCTATTTCAAATCATATCCTTCTCCATTTATGTTTTCCACATGTTGTTCATTGTTAATAGCCATAGTTTGTGATTAGTGTTAGTTGTTGAGTCTTAATTGTCATTAGTTTCATAATTAGTAATTAGTTAGTTTGTTTAAATTCAAGTTTTAGTTCGAGACCTTCTCTTGGGTTCGACCCTTACTTGCACTTTACTACTATTTTTATTTGCATAGTATAGAGTTGAGTTAAAGCTATAAATTGTTTGTTTGGTAGTTTAATTCTAGTAATACGACACTTAGTTATTTCGCTACCAAGTCCACCTACACCCCGACCAGCAATCCCGCGTTCAAAACTTGCCTTTTAGTGGCCCGTCGCTCTCTGTGCTGCCGCAGAATGCAAAGAGCTGAAACAAAAGGTGTCACTGCCACCTCAAGAAGCATTCAAACTACACGGCCTTTGGCCAACAAATAATGAATGGACTTCGTCTTTAACCAAGTGTCCAGGAGACAAATTCACTTCCAATCCCATAAAAGTAGGTCTTTCATTTTAAAAATTCTCATTTTGATGAATATTGAATAGCATTCCATGTTGGTGTTTTAATAAAATACTCGTTGTTTTATCTTCAAATGGTAGGATATAAGACCAAGTTTGAAGGTATATTGGCCAAGCTACCTACAACCCGAGAACGATTTTTGGAGATACGAATGGGTAGATCATGGAACTTGTTCAAATCTTACGTTGAAGCATTTCTTTGGCCAGAGCTTGAAATTGGCAAAGCTACATGCCAAGACCCTCTTACCCGCTCTTGCAAAATCACGTTGAGTACATCCGCCATGATTCTCCATTTATTAATCTTAATCTTTAATCTTTTTAAGCATATTTTGCAATTTTTCATATCATATCCTTTCGACTTTGCATTGACAGGAATAAGCCCGGGATACACTACCTCAACGCCAGCGGGTATTCGTGATGCAATTGTGAAAGGACTAGGAGTAAAATGTCAATTACAGCGTGGTGAAAATTTTTATTGCCTCCAAGAGATGCATCTATACTTGGACAACCACTTTAATCTGCAAAACTGCCCGGATCAAGGTTGGCTCAATGGATGTGGTAATGACGAGACAACCAAATTAAAGATTCCTATTAATTAAGCCTGAAGCACCAAGACAAGTAGACAAATTTAAATAAGTTCCTTGTTAAATTTATGTCTCATCTAATTAACATGCTGTATAAGCTCGACTGCTCGACTCATGGTGCATATGTTGGCAGCAGAATATAATTGTAGCAGCATTCTGCATTCTGCATTCTGCAGTATTTATGTGTGTGAACGGAATAGTAATAAATAAAATGATTGTGTATGCCATGGGAATTAGTTAAACACCTTGTAGGCTGTGAATTCAGAGCCTGTCAAGATATCCATCTCCATAGTTTACAAGGCATGGTTACGATACAAATTGCACAACTAATTGGAGGTTTAACCTCTCAAGCTACAACTCACATTTTGAGTCGCCGCAACATTAAAACCGCTTCATCATAGAATTACATTTACGAATTCAAATCGATTTCGTTAAGGATCCTTGTTAGTTGTAGTTACAGATAACAAGCTATCCACATAAGTAAAGCTAGAACGAAATGTTACTCCCAAATTGTTGAATGTGCGTGTAGCGGGATCGTAGAGACAACCCTCTACCTCCTCCCCCAAGTTTCCATAGTGAATTACAAGGAGTAGATCACCGCATTCTCGGAATTTCCGTACGTATAAACCAATGCCGGGTGAAATAAGTGAAACTTTGACAGCAAGGTGCCAAGACAAGGGGACTCCATGATCATCCTCTCGAAATCCGGTTACAACCCATATTTCAACATAACCATCTGAGTTTTCCATAGTATTACTTATAAAAAGTGCAAGCGTCTCCTTGTACTTTCCTAGAGTTAGCGAGAAACTACAGTCGCAACATAATCGTCCATCCGCACTTCTCCTATGTTCTCTGTTGTGACAATCGGGGTTCTTCGGTAGTTCCAATTCCGTGAAAAGTTCTGTATTAAAATTGAAAGCTATAATCACTGAAGTTTTACAAAAATCCATGGTGGCCTTGTCAAGAGCACGCCAATAATATACACCATTATTCAAGTAAGCATCAGTGATCGAATAATGAAAGAAAAAAAAGAGAACGCGGTGGTTTTTCAACCTTCTTCCAAGAGTTCGCTTTTAGCGAGTACAAATGGTATTCATAGACGGTGGGTTCAATGCCACCCCCATCACAATCAATTAGTCCCAAAATCTTAAAATCTTGAGATTGCGGATCAAATCCTAACCCAAGAACTTCCCCACCAAACTCCTCAGCACCTTTATTATCCGGCATAACTGGCCAATGTGGAACCTCCTTGAATTCTCTAGTAGCCGGATTCCACAAGGCCAAACAAGTACATCCCCATTGAAGGCCAATAACACCGTTCACAATGCCCAAGCATCTAAAAGTAAGTTTGATTTCAGATTCATTGGCAAAACCAGGTCGAATATCGCGGTGGAAATCAGGAGTTACATTCAAAACAACATCATCACCTCCATTTTTCGACAGAACAAAGAACTCAGTTCCCTCTCGCCCAGGTCCCAGATAGCGATTTGGTTTATCGAGAAAGAGAGGTACGGTGCCATGATGAGCTAGTTGCAGAGCATATTGAAAACGGTAATGTTTCATGGTGAAATCGTAGTCCCGAAAGAGAGCGTACCAGTGTTTACAAACACATTTCCATCTCAGCAAAAATTTTACTGGCACCCTCACCAGTATTTCCTCCAATATATCATCAGGAAGGATTCTAGTTGTTTCCATGGATTCGACACCACTTTGCCTCCGCGGCAGTGCCTAAATCGAGATCACATAAATTACTTGACAAAATGAAAGGTAAACAAATGATGGAACGGAGAGTATAATAATGCAAGTACTCCACAATTTCAGAAAGTAAAAGTTTACAAATCACTCTTTTGTAATTTCCTTAACCAATTTAAACCCCCAAAATAATTCAACAATAATTTCATTTTATTTCACAAAAGCATAAACAATAATATCAAACCCATCAATTTAAATCCCCAATTGAATCATCAAAAAACAGAAAACAACAATTGGTACAGCAGAAATAATGTAATTACGAATTTAATACCATAACTGAAAATCAAAAGAATCATTAAAGAGATCGCGGATGAAATCAAACGAATTTAAAGAGAAGAGTGAACCAACCTTATTTAATCAACAGCAACCAGGTCGTCGATGGCTAAGACATTTCACGACAAAAACAAGAGACCATTTCTGGACACAGTTTTAGTCTTCTAGATTACCATAATTTTCTGTTTAAGCTAGGATTAGGGTTGACATCTTTTGACTAGACCGGGCAAAATTAACCCGACCCGATTGATCCGACCGAAAAGGCTGGTCCGAGACCCGAAATGACCCAAACTACATCACCCAAATGTGACCCGAAAACCCGAACATGACCCAAATTCTTGACCCGTAACTGACCCGACCCGAAAATGACCCGGTTCTGAAACTACCCAACCCGAAAATGACCTGACAAAACATAACTCTAATTGAACCGAAAAGACTTGAAATGACTTTTTCTCTCTTATTCATTGACCAGAAAATGACCCCACCCAAAATAACCTGACCTGGTTACCCGAAACTGACCCGACGAACAATCCCGAAATAGACCCGAAACCCGAAATGACCCGAGTCGATCCGAATTAACCCGAAATCAATGAAAGACCCGAACTGACCCGACCCGAACCCGACCCGTTGACCCGATTGCCAGGTCTACTTTTGACCCATTTAAATAATAACACAAAAAATAACTCAGTTGTATAGATAGGACAAACATTTTGTTATTTAATTTTAAAACAAATATACTCCTTCCATTCAACTTCACACTACACTTATGCTTTTTGCACAAATATTAAGGAGGGAGTAAACAACTAATAAAAGTTCATGTCCTTGTCTTAAGTTCTGCCTTATTAGTATAAAATTAATGCTCATTATGAAACTGATTAAGGGGTAATATTCCCACCAAAAATTACAAGCTTTAAAAACCCCCCACCAAATGGGCTTTGTGTAAGAGTTTCCCCCAAAAAACCATCTTGTCCATAGGCTTTTCATTTACAAATGCAGTTGCCTCCCCTGTATCAGTTCATAATTCCTTTCACTGATAAACTACACAACTAAAAACATTACATACCCAAAAATTTACATACCCAGCAAATTTACAGAGGTTTTTTCACCCCAAAAAAAATTACAGACCTTAGATAAAAAAAATTACAGATCATCTTCCTAAATTACAACAGAAACAGACATAAGTTACAGCTTGGTTCAATCAATAATGGGAGCCAAATGTATCTCTGAAAGTACAAGCGAGGAAGTGGCCATCTATTTGCTTCAGAAGTCAAAACAAGGCAAGCTTACTCGTGGTGAAGTGAAGGCAACAGCTGTGAGGTTTGGTGTTAAGGATGGAACCATCTCCAACATTTGGAAACTTGCAAAAGTACCAAGAGTATTAGGTCAGCCATTGGATGTTAAAAGCAAAAGAATGGGTAACAAAAACAGAAAACGACTACTACCTGATATAGAACAAATTAAAGCATTGGAATGGGATAAACGAGACACCATGGTTAGGGTTTCTGAAAACACTGGAGTATCCGTAGGGACAGTCCACTCATGGGTAAATGAAGGCTTACTTAAAGCACATTCAAGCCCACTACATCCCCATCTCACTGATGCAAACAAGCACCACAGATTGAAGCATTCTTTAAAATGCTTAGTGGTTGACCAAGTTATACAATAATTTCTAGATCTGAATGCAATGCCAATGGCCAAAATAAAATTTGCAGAAATGAGCAACATCATCCACATGGATGAAAAGTGGTTTTACATTACTTATGATGGTCACGAATTTTATGTGGTTGATGAGGAAGAGTTGCCATATAGGAGTTGTCAATCAAAAAAGTATATCACGAAAGTCATGTTCATGTGTGCAGTCAGTAGGTCCATATATTCAGAGGATGAGGAGTTACTTTTTGATGGGAAAATTGGTATGTTTCCATTCACAAAACAACAACCAGCAGCAAGGGCAAGTAAAAACTGACCAAGGGGTACTTTGGAGACAAAGCCTATTGATTCTATTACAAACACAAGTAACAAGAGAATGTATTATTGAACAAGTGATACCGGCTATCAAGAGTAAATGGCCCGAAGGAGCAAGTAAAGACATTTTCATTCAGCAAGACAATGCAAGACCGCATATAAAGAACAATGATCCAGAATTCATGGTTGTTGCAAATTCAGATGGTTTCAACATTCAGTTAATCTTTCAACCTCTTAACTCACCAGATTTGAACTGTAATGACGTAGGCTATTTTAGGGCATTACAGTCCTTACAATCCAAACAAGCAGCAAAATCAGTTGACGAACTATGCAATTCAGTAATGCAAGCATTTGTCAATTATAGTCATACAAAACTGAACAACATATTCCTAACTCTACAATCAGTTATGGTTGAGATTATGAAATGTAAGGGACATAATGACTTTGCAATCCCCCATATGAAGAAGGGTCATCTTGCTGCCCTTGGCATACTACCAAGGAATTTGGAGGTTAATGAAGCATTGGTAAGAGAATGCATAATTGTCTACTTAGAGGGAATTGGTCAGACTGAAGGTTTAGAGTACTTGATGGGTGAATTAGGATACAATGTACAAGCAGTAGTAGTTTAGCATATCTAAGTAGTGATTAAAGATGTTAAATGTTTTGCAAATTTGTTTACAGTTTAAACATTTCTAAACTAAGAATTGTTTGAATTGTAATAAAATTATGAACAATGCAATTATATGTAATGTAAGACAATGTAATGCAATGCAACTTGTTTAAGAATTGAGTTTTAAGTTTCTAAGTTAAGTTCAGATTAAAGTTTAGTTTGAAGTACATATGACATCAACTCTCAGGCCTAATTGACCTCATCATTGAGTTGTGTCAAGTACTAAGCCTTCCTACACACACAAATGAAGGTACAATGCTAAGTACTTGAAATAACAGTAATAATTTAGGCAACAACAAACATAACTGACTGATATAATATGTGTATGCCTAATTACTGCAATTTAGGTGGTTTAACACAAAAACTCATTCATTTTTAAAGCATGTGGTGGCTTAAGTACTTGAACAAAATGGCCACTAAGGTTCTGTAAATGTATAAACTTCAAAGTGCTCTCAAACCATTAAGGTTTCATCATCACTGAGCAACCCCTCAGACCTAAATGGTCCTCACTGAGGTATAGAAAGAACAATAAATACTCCCTCCATTCAACCAACTTAACCACATTCAGCAAGTTCAACATGCATAAAGCAACAGTATGAGACAAAAAAATATCACAATCAGCAATGGAAATTCACACGAACTCTTAGGCCTAATTGGCCTCATCATTGAGTTATGTAAGTAGTACTGCCTCCTACACACATACCCAATCAAGGTAGACCATGCAATGTAAATTAAATAACAGTAATAATCAAGGCAACAAAAAATACAGCTCTCAAACCAGTTAGGTTCATTCATCATTGAGCCATTAATGCAATTTAGATGAAAAAGCACACACACCCAGTAATTGGTAGTGTAATACTCGGTATTTTCAGTATAGGGACACTCGGTAGAGTACAGGGTACTCGACCGAGTGCCCCGTTGTGTCAGACTGTCAGTGTTCTGGAGTGGGGAACTCAGACGAGTGCAACGCACTCGGTCGAGTGGCCTGCTACTCGGTCGAGTGTCACTCACTCGACCGAGTGTCCGGTTCGTATCAGGTTTAGCGCGGAAAGTATAAATACTAGGACGGGAAGCAGTAATTCACTTTTACACTTTTCAAAACAAAAACCTAGTCGACGATACTGCTTCTCCTTCTAGCCTTCACTTCCGCAGCAAGAACCCAAGCATTTGTGGATAGTTCTACGAGTCTTGAGACCATATTTACRAGGGTAAGTGTCTTATTGAACCATTAATGTATAGTTTTGGAACCCTAATTGCTGTTTWGGGGGTTTGAAGGGATTTCTTTGCCTCATGATATGCTTTTAATTGTTATAGAAGGAGAATTCATAGAGGAACACTTCTGATTCATTGATTGATTGATATAGCTGATAAGGTAGGTTATCCTACTCAGTTGCCTGGTTAATTATATGCTGTAATGTGATATGATATGTTTATGTGATTKTATTATGATTGTGATGGCGGAGTTGTTGATGGTGGTTAGAGATGTTGAATATTGTCATTGTGTGTGAGCCATTGTGAGAGGTGTTCTCACCCCCATTGTTCGCCTCCTGCATTCTCTCATCGTAGGGGGATGTGCACATTAAGGGACTTGGGTTGTTACGGTACGTCTGGGTGTGTCACGGTACCGGTGTGATGTGGCGATGCGGTATGTCTGGGTGTGTCCCGGTACCGGAGTGGTGAGGTGATGGTTGGTGTTGGCGGTGGCGGTGTTGC
>VHZZ01007549.1:50943-60977 GCA_009801015.1 Silene noctiflora | reverse complement strand
ACTGAGTAGGGAAACCCTACCTTTAGTAGTCCGCAGCAAATCCGCATACAACCTCAAGGCGATAAGCAACCACCAAATCAACCTATACAAAGCAGTACAACAACCTATTACTAATACTATAAACATAACTAAAACTAAAGGAGACGACGATGACGATGACCACATAACTCTACAAGGCGTCCCGGCGGCAAGGCCGCTACCCGACACATGCTCCCGTCCCCGGGGTGACTCAACTCTCCCAAGCTTCCCAAAAGGTGCACACAGGTGAAGGAACAGTGAGACGACGACATCTAGGTTTAGAGGAAAAAAAAATGAAATTATTCTGACTTCACGATATCGCGATATATATTTTATCGCTGGACAACAGCTACTCGATGTAGTGACAACGTTACACGATCGAGTGACCTCCACTAGATCGAGTCCTTAACTCGACAAGTACTAAAACGAAGAACTAAGCCTATGGGACTTAACAGTGGCCTAAGACATGCCTCTAAGGTTAGTCAAAAGCGGTCAAAAGGGTTCCTAACATGGCGGGTATTACAAAGCCTACCATTCAATACTTCAAAGAGGGATGGTTTAGTTTTAGTTTTCCAAATGAGACTGATATGAATAATGTCCTGAAGGGTGGTCCTTGGAAAATGGGATCCTACTCTCTCATTTTGAAACAATGGTCCCCCTCTTTTTCTACTGTCATGGATAGAGTTTCCACCATTCCCATTTGTGTCCTTTTCCCGGATTTAGACCCTTATCTATGGTCATCTATTGTTCTAAGTAAAATGGCTAGCAAAATTGGCAGGCTAATGTTTGCTGATATGTCTACAACTCGAAAGGCGAAACTATGTTTTGCTAGGGTGATGGTTGAAGCAGATATTGCTTCATCTTTACCAGAGAAAATTACCAATAACACTCCATATGGGCCTTCTGAGCAAAGGATTGATTAGGAATGGTTACCTTTTTACTGCTTAGTATGTGGCAAAATGGGGCATCAAGCTAAGACTTGCAGGAAAGGCAAACCAAAATCTCCCACAAGGAAGATTCAACAGAGAGTTTATAGACCTATCACTAAGGGAGTCATACAAGTGTAGCAACCTTGTCAATCTACCTCTGTGACCAGGAATGAATAGGCTGTTGATCATGTTCCTACTGTCCAAGAGCCTGCCACTAACAAGCATCATGAATGTAGTAGCCAGGAAAAGGTGCCTAGGGCTCAAATAACCTTGAAGAGAGACCAGTAACCTCTTTCACCAACCTCATTGCAGACTCATAATAGGTTCTCTTCCTTAGAGAATCAAGAGGTTGCTGAGGGGGTTCAGGATCTTCCTATAATTGAATTAAAAAGCACCCCTTGTCTGCTAGGTGGTACCCCAGGAAGCTCTGAGCAAAAGGATATCCAATTGCAGGAAAGTTGTGAGGCTCAGATTGGCCCACTTCCTTCTCCTCCCTTGGCCCTATCATTTTCTCAGGCTCCTGTAATGCACCTAGAATGCAACAAGGAGGACCAGATGTTTGGAACTCAAATAGCCTTGAAGAGAGGTTCATCATCTGATTTTGAGGATGCTTTCCCTCTGATTAATCTGTCAACCATTCTTGAGATTCTGGCAATATTGCAAGTTAAACAGGAACTCACCCAAAAACTGAATGTTGTAGGGGAAAATGACCCTCTATATAAACTCACATGAAAATATCATCTTGGAATATTAGAGGAGGGAATGACTCCTCAAGCAACAAGAAGTATTGGATTTTATAAAGCACACTCAAGTGGATATTCTTGGTATGTTGGAAACCAGAATAAAAGAAAAACTAGCTAGGAAAATCATCAAATTTTTTTTTAAGGCTTTTCATGTACTTTGCAATTACACTGCTCATGCTAATGGGAGAATCTGGATAGTTTGGAGACCAGCCATTGTGACTGTAACTCCTCTGGAAATTCATTCACAATTCATTCACTGTGAAGTCAAACACCATGCCACTTGTCAGAAGTTCCATATAACTATGGTTTATGCTAGTAACAGTGCTCGAGCTAGAGATGAGCTATGGGATTGTCTAAATCATATCATCAAAAAGGTTCAGACTTGGCTTCTTTTTGGAGACTTTAATATAGGTAGAGATATCAATGAAAGGATCAGTAATACCCCCTCCCTGTGAACCCCCGCTATAAACGTGACGTAAACTATTGAAATTGCAGTGGAAAATACAAGGTTTTTAAAACTTTTTAACGTAGAAATAGTTTAAAACAAAGCGCGGGTTCAAAATACAAACAAACGGAAATAAAAATACTAAAGTACAACTACAAAGAGTGTTTGGGGAAAAGATATCCCACGAATAAATAAAGTACGGTGGTAAGTCTAGCAAACTACGAGACTAGGTCCAAGGTGCGATACTCGCTAGCCCACACGTCTTCCAACCCAAAATAAGCATCCACGAACCTGTCATTCATGTAAACATGAACGCCACAGTCAGTGGGGATTAACTCAAGGTTCTCCCAGCCACATTACATCAAAACGAACATAAATAAGCACTTTAAACATGTAAAGCTTAAATGGTAATTACAACCAACATAAGCATTAAACATTAAACTTTGATGAATAATCGAAAGACGATAAGATAGATAAACTATAGCATGTGATAAGCACTACTAAGCATATGAGGCGAATAAGCACAAACGAGGATCATATCGCAACTAGAGGCTTGCATCTCATCTTTAGTGTCCGATAGGATCAAGACAAACATGACTATACAAGTGTCTGACTCAGAGGCTACCTTTAAAGCATGTCCGAGATACCACACATAAACATACAAGTATCCGGCTCATAGACTAACTTTAAAGCATGTCCAAGATACAAACATACAACCACGAGATGAATTCTAATGGAAAATGGCATATGCACTCATTCAAGACATATAACAAACTCTCACTGCTCTAGACACATATTTTCCCCCGGTATAATGACTAGCTAAGTACGTCCTAGTCTACATCTGGCCAGACTCATGACATGCGGCAGTGCAGCTCTCACCCAAGACTCGATCACTAGACACGATGGTCAAGTACCCCAATCGCTAGTGCAGCACGAAAGGGGCGGAAGTGACAAGAGATAAAGCACACTTGCCAGTATCAGCACAAGTGGCAAACCCGTACTTGCCAGCATCAACACAAGTAGGGCGTAAGGCGAGTTAAGCAAGAATATAAGACATCATGTCAATTTCATTCATTAGAAACACAAGAGAAAGATATGTAAACCAATGACAATAGATGAGGCAACAATACGGAACATGAGATAAAACGTAAACAAATCATGAACTCATTACTCATCAATCATATATAAATAATAAGAATAAGAAAAAGGGAACAGGAGGTTCCTAGCCGGCAGAGGCACCGACTGCCGGCCAACCGGCCAGACACTCAGCCCAAAAATTAAATTGTCAATTTCACATCAGAGGGTTCCCAGCCGGTCCACCGGCTAGGAGAACACCCAACTACAAATTTCCAAAAGAATGATACACAGACCTCCCAGACGGCATGTGGACCGGCAGCCGGTTTACCGGTTGGGGACACAAGTTAATACCAAATTAAACATAAACTTACAGTGGCCGCCAACCGGTGATGGCCACCGGCGGCCGGTCACCCGGCTGAGGACACACCACAAACACAATTTGAAAATCAACTTACAGACCTTCTCAGCCGTCCTGGGGCACCGGCAGCCGGTCCACCGCCTGGGAAACACCCAACACACAAAACTAACAATTTTGAAACAGAAAGTTCTCAGCCTGCCATGGCACCGGCTGGGGGCACCTACACACGAATTTCAGCCTAAAAACCATACATGGATTTCTAGCATGCTCATGAGACGAAAAACACGTATGAAGCGTAAAAACAGCATATCATGCATTCCAACATACAATATACTCAAATTCCACAACCAATACATCACAATTCCATGAATTTTCATATAATAAATGTCAAACATGATAAAGATGATATATTTGTTCAAACTAAGCATGAACCAACTAATAGACCATCATTCACATAAGATACGCATACTAATTCATAAATAAAACAAGAAACATATCAAAGCATGTAAATTTATCAACTTTAACTTATAAACACCAAAATTAACACAATTAGACACATAAACCAAGTGTAATGTCGAGTAACCTACCACCGTTATCTTATAAGCTCTTCAATATTCAATGGAATCGTCAACCACGTAGCTATCCTCCTCCGGGGCATCTAAGTTCTCACATAAACACAAAATTAGAAGGATTAATTGAAGAATTCACCCTTAAATGGGATTTAGGGTTTTGAAATACTCAAAGGAGGGAGAAAAACGTTGTATTTATTACTTACAAAGATGAAGAACGAGGAGAGGAGAAAAATGGCGCGAAAATCGACTTATTTGGTTGAGAAACAAATGAGTTATGAAGATTTGAAGGTTGAAGGTGAAAGGAAGCAACATTGGTGATGCTTCTTTGCTAAGAAAATAATGAAGATGAAGAGTTTGAGAGTGGTTTTGTGAGGAAATGATAGAATATGGGTCCTTAAACAAGTCTAGGCCCAAAACAACTCAACTTGAGTCGGAAATGGCTTAAAATACGTCTTAAGGCTGCTATACACTCAAGACGGACCATAATATTATATTTATAAATATTATGCTTAAAAAAATATATATTTTACTGAAAATATGATTTAAGACAAATTAATCTTAATTAAATAATTAAATTACTTTTAAAACCATTTATAAAATTTACGGGTGTTACAATCTTCCCAATTTTTAAAAAGTTTCGTCCTCGAAACTTGAAAGTAGGAAAAGGAGAGTTGTAAGAGCATGGTCGATTTTCAAAATTAAAAACTAATTCATTTCCAAGAATTAAAATCGAAATTCATCCAAAACATTTAGGAGAGTTTCAAAAGCACAAGTCTCCCTTCATGGAACGACAAAACTCTTGATGTGCACACAAGAGCACTAGCATTCCAAGTCGAAGACAAATTTAAATACAAAATATTATGCCGATACGTGTAGAACAAGTTATTAGACGTCTCTGATAACGTGTCCTAACATCAAATCAACATCAAAACCAAATAAAAAAGTTGACAACAACTAAATCTCTCTTTTGAAAAACCAAATTGAAATCTTGAAAATCCGTTCTTCAATCTCCAAACGAAGTTAACTCTTTGAAAGGGTAACATTAAAATTTGATAAAGAATAAAAAAGAACCAAAAACTTGCGTGCAAAATGAAAAACAATTCGGGCATAATAATTACAAGTCACGAAAAAGAAGTCTACACACAACGTACAAAAGGAACTAAACCTGATTTCTAAGAGTAGAGGGTCACGACGAGGTCGACAAAGGAATGAAGAACAAGGAGTTCGAAGGGCTATTAGCCTCGAACCTAAAGGGGAACCACGACAAAAGAGTAAGAGGGGAAAGAACGGTAAGGCTCATGGTCAAGAGGAGGGAACAACTATGAAACATAGGAATACCACGCACCCAAATCCCAAGTAGCGTGGTCACCTTCTAAACATACAAGCTAGTCCGCAACGGAATGTAGTTCACCATGCTTTTGCTGCTCCACTCTGATAAATACACTCCCACGAACATCACCCGTACTACTCAAGATCAAAACTACACTCATCACTCACACTCAATTAGAGTCATCTATAAGTCTCTCCATAGGGTAAGACTCTCATATAAAGGTCCTAACTCAAAGTACTATGAGCTTCCTAGCATGCCAAAAGAAATCTCGCTATGCACTCGAAAATTACAGGTATAAAAGACTGCGTTAACCTAAACCATAATCACTATCAACCAAAAGATAAATAGGTTTGCCATTCACATTTCTCTACTCCACTTAACTCAAGTTTCACTAACTCCATTTAGCAATATTTCTCATCATCAAATCACCATACCTTAAGAATAAACCAACGTAAAATCCAAAGTGATATTTCTATCAAGCATAGGGCTATGAGATACCTATTAGAACACTCACGAAAGTTACACTAACCTCATGATCAACTCATGCTTTCGAGTAACACTTACGTCACCAATCTCTCAATCATGAAACCATCAAGAGACTACACTACCACTACCAAAGGCGTACTATCAAAATCTAACTCTCATTTCACCAGGTCAAAAGCAACCCAAACTCTCTTATCTAATTTCGGCAAGGTCAAAGCTACCAAATCCTCAAAACATACTCTACTGTTCTGCAACATGGCTAAAGAGGGGTCCAATATACAAAGTAGTAAAGGATAACAACAGGGCACGAAGACGGTAAGAACTTCTAAAGACAAGTGAGACACGATAGGCGTGAGTCTCAAGGAGATGAACTTCAAGAGTAACGGGCTATGAGTACATGGACACTCATTGGAGTCAGGAAGATATTTGAGGTAAGGAGAAGATCCGTAGATTTACGTGTAAGGGCATGGTTCAACGAGAAAACCAGGGAAGAAGACGGAGTAAGAATAATGCAAAGGAAGTGTCAAGGTTAAACTTACACACTTCATGAAGCTTATGGGTCTCTAACACAAGGGCACAACTCCTAAGTTCCTAGGCATACCCTTGGAATAAATACTATGACACTCAGGTAAAGTAGCTTACGTTCAAGAAAGTCCTTTGTAATAAAAACGATTTATAGTTTTGTTTACCAGGAGCATGAGTCAAATCATTTTCAAATAATAGTATTAATAAAATCTTTAGCACTTTAAAATAAAAGTTTTATCCTTATTATTTATATTCTAATCAAGTTATTACAATTCTAAGTTTATCCAAAATTATATACATCGACGAAAAGATTTATTTTGATGAAAATAGAAATCGTAATGAAAAGATAAAAATGTATTAAAGTACATTATAATCATCAACTCCAAACTTAAAGCATCAATAACCTTCTTATTTTAAAAAGGATGCATCTTTTTTTTGGAAGGAAAAAGTCTGTTTGTTAACCTATTATTTTAGAAGATAGGGGATTACTCACAAGGTAGCTCAATGGATAGCTTTTCCGAAAATTTGGAGGATAAGAATGACAAGGATGCGTCTGTGTCAAATAAAATGAGACAAGGATGACCACATATTGAAAACATACCCGTAATGATATCAGGATGAGCGGCGGCTTCGGCACGGCTCATGACAAAGATAGTCTCTTTCGGCTTGGCATTGGAAGTAAGGGCATTCTTCTTCTCGGGGCATTCACTAATACGATGACCAGGCTTCTTGCAATAGTAACATGTCAAGGGTCTTCCATAACATCCGACTTCGGGATTTAGAGCTTGCTTGCAAAGATGAAGAACGAGGAGAAGAGAAAAATAACGCAAAAATCGACTTATTTGGTTGAGAAACGAATGAGTTATGAAGATTTGAAGGTTGAAGGTGAAAGGAAGCAACATTGGTGATGCTTCTTTGAGTGTATGCTGAGAAAATAATGAAGATGAAGGGTTTGAGAGGGGTTTTGTGAGGAAATGATAGAATATGGGTCCTTAAACAAGTCTAGGCCCAAAATAACTCAACTTGAATTGGAAATGGCTTAAAATACGTCTTAAGGCTACTATACACTCAAGACGGACCATAGTACTATATTTATAAATATTATGCTTAAAAAAATTAATGTTTTACTCAAAATATGATTTAAACCTAATTAATATTAATAAAATTATTAAATTACTTTTAAACCATTTATAAAATTTACAGGTGTTACACTCCCACCTTAAATGATATTTTGGATTTTAACTCTTGTCTGCTCAAATGTGGTGTGGATGATCTTAATAGTTCTGGCTGTCATATAACATGGACTAATAAACAAGATGCAACTTCTATTGTCTGGTCTAAACTTGACAGGGCTTTAGCAAATGCTGCTTGGCATCAACAGTTTCCTGGTACTTCTGCTTTCTTCTTGCCAGCAGGGATTTCTGATCATTCTCCTGTTCTTGTCACTATTTTTGAAGACCATCATGCTGGATCTAGGTTTAGTTTTCTAAACTGTTGGATCTCTCACCCGGATTACCAATCTCTTGTTCATGAGGCTTGGCAGGAACCTGTTCAGGGCTCCATTTTGTTTAAGTTTTTCAGTAAGCTCAAAAATGTTAAAAAAAAGCTTATAAAGATGCATAAGGAGAATTACACCCAGCTATCTCATAGAATTAAGGAGAGTAAAGAAAAGCTCCATCATTACCAGGAGCAGATCCAAACTAATCTTTACAACTCTGCTCTCTATATTCAGGAAAGGGATCTTCTTGCTGAGTACACTAAGTTGAAGAAAGTTGAAAGTGATACTCTTAGGAAAAAAGCAAAAAATAATCACATTGCACATATTGATTCATCCTCCAAATACTTCCTTGTTAGAATTCAAGAGAGGAAGCATCAGTAAATCATTGGTTATATCTTAGACAAAAATGGGAAAGAACAGATTGGAGTACAGAATGTGGTTGAAGGGTTTGTTGAGTATTACAAGCAATTACTGGGAACTTCTCAGGAAGTATCCCCTATTGATGTCCATTTCATTCAACAAGGATCTTGTATACAATCTGTTGATCACTCTATGCTCACTAGACCTATTGATATTAATGAAATTAAAGCAGTTGTGTTTAGTATTGGGGATGACAAGAGCCCTGGGCCAGATGGGTTTTTCTCTGCTTTTTTTAAAGCCTCCTGGGACACAGTACGTGCTGATTTTTGCAAAGCAGTGCAGACATTTTTCAGGAATGGTAGACTCAGTAAATAGGCCAATGTTACTCTTATAACCCTCATTCCAAAAAATAAGGTCTGTAACACTGTCATGGAATTTAGGCCAATCTCATGCTGCACTTATTTCTATAAAGCTATTAGCAAAATCCTGGCTAGCAGACTTCAGGATGTTCTCCCCACTATAATTGGTCATGAACAGGCAGTATTCATTAAAGGCAGGAACATTTATGAAAATATCATGATGTCCCAGTCTCTTGTCAAAGGGTATTACAAAAAATATCTCACCCTTAGATGCCTTGTTAAAGTGGATATAAGGAAGGCTTTTGACTCCCTGCAATGAGATTTTGTTCACACCATGCTTAAGGTTCTAAACTTCCCTGAAATTTTTGTTGATTGGATTATGGGTTGTATAACAAGCTTTTGGTTCTCCCTGAAAATTAATGGATCTATTCATGGTTTCTTTAAAGGTAAGAGTGGTTTGAGACAAGGAGATCCCCTTTCTCCTTATCTTTTTGTTTTGTGCATGAAAATTCTTTCTCGATATCTAAGGAAGATTTGTATTCAAAAAGATGTTTCCTTCCATCCCAAATAATGCACTAAACTTGGCCTCACCCATCTCATTTTTGCTGATGACCTCATGCTCTTCACTCGAGGGGATATTCCCTCTGTAACTACTGTTCTTGTAATACCCCGTAATTTAATACAGTTTATACGAATAATAAACGTAAATGTTAATTAAGGGATTTGATATAATAACTAATTATAAGACGATGATAATAATTAATTATGAGACGATCTAATGATCGGGAATTAATAATAAATAATAAGTAATTATAATGTATACTAATTAGTAATGAGACGGTAATTAGTAATAATGTCGTAACTAGTAATCGGGTTTCTTACAATAGGCTTGTATGGTTTCTTACAATAGGCTCGTAACTAGTAATCGGGTTTCTTATAATACAGTGGTTGGGACCCAATTCCTCAACGGTTTGACTTGGGGATGGTGGGTGAAACGGCCTGTGATCACGTGGTGGACTGAAGGATGTATGAGTCATGATGCAGAGGTGCATCAGTTGCATAGTCCCATGTGTCATTGTTTGCATTCATGATTATTTATGTTGTTTAAGTATATTCTACTTAACCTCATGGTTGATCGTGTATTCGTGAACACCTGTGATGAACCAATTTTGGGGAGCAGATTGATTGACAAGACTTCTGTAGTTAAACTGGGAGCTGGACGGCGTGAGGCATCATAAAGACTTAGAAGTATAAACCACATTAGCTTAATGATTCAGTTTAATTTCCACTGCGGTTGTATTTTGAATAAGTTTAAGTACTCTTGGTTTGTTTGTAAT
>VHZZ01007548.1:15573-25835 GCA_009801015.1 Silene noctiflora | reverse complement strand
GGAGCCCCTCAGTGATCGGTTTTGGGTGAGAAGGCGCCCTCATTCCAAAACCTTGGCCCCAATGTGCTTAAGCCAGTCACCTCGGATGGGATATTACCCATAGACTAAATATTGACACATCCTTTAAGCCTTTGCAGCAAAAGAGACGCAATTTTGCTCCTGAGCGAAATACGATCATCAATGAGGAGGTAGACAAACTCTTGGACATGGGAATGATCAGGTAAGTCATGTACCCTGAATGGTTAGCCAATGTCGTGGTAGTACAGAAGAAGAATGGGAAACGGAGAGTCTGTGTAGACTACACAGACCCGAATAAAGCCTGACCAAAAGATCCATTTCCACTGCCACATATAGATGCTATGGTGGATGCAACAACAGGGCACGAAATGTTGACATTCATGGATGCTTCCAGTGGATTCAATCAAATCAAAATGCACCCAGCAGACCAGGAACACACTGCCCTCATCACTGAAAGAGGGATATACTGCTACACTGCAATGCCATTTGGCCTGAAGAATGCAGGGGCACCCTATCAACACCTGGTCAACACAATGCTCAAAGACCAAATTGGAGACACAATGGAGGTCTACATAGACGATATGGTAGTCAAATCAAAAAATGTTGTGGACCATGTGAAAGACCTGGAGGTGGCATTCCAAATCTTGGAAAAAATACAAAATGAAGCTAAACCCTTCTAAGTGTCACTTTGGCGTGTCAGCTGGAAAATTCTTGGGCTATATGGTAACCAAGAGAGGAATTGAAGCAAGCCCTGAGCATATAAGAGCAATCCTGGAGCTGGAATCACCAAAGTCAGTCAAAGAGATACAAAAACTGACAGAACAAGTTGCGGCCCTAAACAGATTCATCTCTCGGTCATTAGAGATATGCAAAGCTTTCTACAACCGGCTCAAGAAAAACAAGCAGTTCCAGTGGATTCCTGAACATGAAGTAGCCTTCTAGAACTATAAGACTTACCCCTCTTCTCCACCACTACTGGTTTAGCCAACCAAGGGAGAACCCCTGACAGTATACATGTCAATCACCGAGACAGCAGTAAGTGGGGTCCTGGTGAAAGAGGCTGAAGGACAACAACACCCTATGTACCATGTAAGTAAGAGTCTTCTGGATGCTAAAATGAGGTATGACTTACTTGAAAAATATGTTTTAGCTTTAATAGTATCTTGTATCAAGTTGCGCCCCATACTTTGAAAGTCACCCCATAATAGTCAGGACTAATTTACCCATAAAATTTGTCCTAAGGAAGCCTGAACTGTCAGGCATAATGACCAAATAGTTAGTCCAACTCAGAACCTATAACATAACCTTTGAACCCAGGACAACAATTAAGTCCCAAGCCCTAGCAGACTTTGTGGCTTATTTCAGCCCAACCCTAGGGCCTTACCCGATTAAAGAAGTAAATAGACTAGAAAATCCTGTGACTGACTAGGAATGGATGACGGGTCAACAAACATGAGGGGAACAGGCCTAGGGTTAGTACTTAAATCGCCACATGTGGATATAATAGCTCAGGCTATCAGTTTTGAGTTTAAAGCCACAAACAATGAAGCTGAATATGAAGCCCTGATAGCTGGACTTAAGGTAAGCATCGAACTTGGTGGGCAAAACCTTCAAGTAAAATCTGATTCACTCATGATTACAATTCAAGTGAAGGGAATTTATGCTGCAAAAGATTATAAAATGGTTTTATACTTGGAAGTTGTAAAAACTCTTTGTGCAAAATTTACTTCATTTGACATCAATCAAATCTCAAGAGATTTGAACACCCAGGCTGACGCCTTAGCTAGCCTAGGATCTAATTTCATCCCTGCAATTTTTGAAAACATACCTATTGTCCACCTACTTGAACCTACAATCAGTAAGGCTGAACAAGTATATCATGTCACTATTAATACCAACACTTAGACCAAGCCGTACTATGATTGGTTCTTGCGAGGCATATTGCCTCAGGACAATCATGTAGCAAGGTCATTTAAAATCAAAGCGTCTACCTATACCATTATTAATGATACCTTGTTTAAAAAGTCTTAGGCTGGACCATATCTACAATGCCTGGAACCACATGAAGCATAACAAGTAATCCAGGACATACATGATGGACATTGTGGCAACCATAAAGGAGGTAGGAGCCTGGCAAGAAAGGTCCTCAGGACAGGCTATATCTGGCCTATACTAAGAGTTGATTGCCTGACATACAGTTCTAAATGCGAAGCCTGTCAATTACACTCCCCATTAATCCATCAACCATCAGAGCTACTACATTTAATATCATCACCATTGTCGTTTATGAAATGGGGGATGGATATTGTAGGCAAGAAACCTCAGGCTCCAGGACAAAAGTATACATGCTGGCTATGATAGAATATTTCTCCAAATGGATAGAGGCAGATTCGTTCAGGCGGGTTAAGGAAAAGGAAGTCATATCGTTCATCAAGAGAAATATTATTTGCAGATATGGAATCCCATCATAAATAGAATGTGATAATGGTACACAATTCGTGGGGAACAAAACAATGGCCTTCTGTGTAGAGTGGAATATAAAGCTGGTGACTTCCACACCAGGCTACCCAAAGGCTAATGGCCAGGCAGAGTCCAGTAATAAAGTGGTAATCAGTTCCCTGAAAAAGAAACTGAAGAAGAAAAAAGGCAGGTGGACTGAAAAGCTCCCATTAGTTCTTTGGGTAGATAGAACTACACCAAAGACAACAACTGGACAGACTCCATATTCCTTGGTCTATGGCTGTGAAGCAGTCATTCCTGCAGAAGTACATGTACCAACATCTAGATGCAACCTGAACACTGTTGAATAAAATGAACCTCTGATACAGGATAGCCTGATTCTAGCCGAGGAGTTAAGAGATGCAGCTAAGATCAGAATTGCATCTTACCAACAAATTGTGGCTAGAAGCTACAACAAAAATGTTAACATCAAAGTTGTCAGAGTAGGAGACCTAGTACTGCGAAAGGTTTTTCCAAATACAAAGGAAAAAACTGTAGGCAAACTAGCTCCTGTCTGGGAAGGCCCGTACCTGATTGATTCCACAATTGGCCAGGACGCCTACAGGCTACAGACCCTGGAAGGCGACATGATACAACGTTCCTGGAACGTCACCCTTTTCAAATTGTTTCACGTGTAAGCATCTAGAATATGACTATTTTATGTTACTTGCCTGACATGCTTCTACATGTGTAATTATCATAGCATGAATAAAATTGTCCTATAGTTTATTCCATATCTCTCTTTGTCTCCTTAAACTTTCCTGCAACATGACTATTTCTGAATCCTGAAAACTTGTTTTACGTTTTTTGTAATTACAATTTATGTCATTCCTTACTTAAACAAATGTTCAGGATTGAGGGCCACTCCACTAAGCCTGAATAGCATTTCTCACAATTCTCACACAAAATGACATAACAAAGATCGCCTGATCTCACTGTTTTGTCGCATCTAAAACCGAACAGGAAACTGAGCTCAGTACAAATTAAAACAAGTAGAATGGTGAAAGATCCAGACTACTTATTCGTAAAGCCCTCCAGACAGGCACATAACAAAGCCCTCCAGACAGGTAGAGGGCCATAAGATCTCTAGACAGGCAGAGTACCCTAACATTGAGTAGACAAAGTCTTTCAAGTAGACTAATACCCAAGCAAGCCATCCAGGCTAACAACCATCTGGAATACCAAAAACAAACATAAAAGACATAGAAAACAAAAAATGAACACAAGTCACAAAGATTAAACGAAAGAGCAACATTACCCTCAGAAAGCTTAAAAATCATAGTACGTCTAGGGAACATCCCCCCCCCCCCCTGGATGGGCCAAAACCTTACTCAGCAAACCAGTACCAAAGTTTTTTCAGGGAACATCCTTCCTTGGATAAACCTTACTCAGAATTTGCCTTAGAGGCTGTTGCATAACCGATACCCTTCCCAGGAATCTCCTCATCTTCCACGTCATTGGCTCCATCATCCTTGCTTTTGTCTTGAGAAGCATGAGAGTCCACCTCGTCATTATTAGTATCCTCATTTTCATGAAGCATACACAGTTCAGGATAGGTGGCATTGAGATCCTGCATCTCATTGTCAGGGTTCCAGTAAGGCCTAACTTCCTCAGGATCCCTCATGGCATCCACTTTGCCTTTACCAAAGAAGTACAAGGCAACATCCTTGTACCTAGCCTAGACCTCGTCCCTCTCAACTGCCAGCTCTTCATTTTTTACCAGGAGCTCCTGCATAGCCCGTTTCTCAGCAGTTAACTCAGCCCTGACTCCAGCCAGCTCTTCTTTGGCAGTGCTTAATTACGCCTGGGTAGACTTCACAACATTCTGAGCAGAACCCAACTTAGACTTAGCAAAAACTTCAGCAGCCTTGTAGGTCTCCAACTCCTTCCTAGAAGCATCCAACTCTCCTCGCAGCTCCTGTATCTTCCAGTCTAGAATGTTAATCTTGACATTAGTAGATTTGACTTGACAGGCACTCAGGAGCCCAACATTAACGTTCTGAAAACAGGACACCAAAAATAAATACAAAGAACATAGATGAACGGACACACCAGCACAATGAACAAAAAATACCACCTCTTTTGCCACAAAAGACCCTACCTCTTGTGCCAAGGATAACACGCTGGCAATATTATTCCTGAAGGCCATAAGGGACGCTACAGCCTCAGTAGAAGACTCCTCAATGTTGGAATAAATCAACTGATCATCCACCTTGAAAGAAAAAAGCGTTAATCTGCTCCCTGGCAGTTTCTAGGTTGCTCTTCCGAGCCCAGACCAGCCTGACCGGATCAGCAGTTTAAGGGGTATCTTCAGCAACAGACTCCTCACCTTCCCTCATCCTCTTATGAGAAGGGCCTTCTTCGCTTGCAATAGGCTGGGACACAGCAAGCTGGGGCATGGCAGACCAAGTCCTTAGTAGCCTCCCCACTTTGGGACCTCTCCTCAGCAATCTTACTTTTGTCTGCCTTCAAATCAGCAAGCCTAAAAACCAGCAATCCTGGCAGACGACCTTGTCACTACAGGGAACTACAAATTACAAAAGTCAAAGGCAAAACAAGATCTTACTGCCAGTAGTCAAAGCCTCTGAACCCCTAGAATATTTGGGAGCTTTGTAAGAGCTCATCTTAGCTTTCATGAACCTTGGAGACTGTTCCTGACGAAGGCTAGCAGGCCAGGTACGTTCCTCGTCAGGAAGAGCCATAAAAGCAGCCTGTCGGCTGAACCCTTAGTAAAAAGGTCACAACGCCAATCACCAACTGCAACAAATAAACACATATAAGTGTATGCCAACTATTTCCTTTTTATTTTTTATTTTTTCACTAACGTGCAAAAATCCAGAAGACAAATGCCCATACCAGACTCAAGAGGGATATAGCTGAAGTAATCCAAGTCAGGATCAATGGAAGCTGCCTTGACAAACAAATAAGTCTTGGCCCATCCCTTATCATCACCAGAATCGAAATTATTGATCAGGGTCAACATCTTAGCCCAGACCCTGAAGTTGAACCTGCCTGAAGAGTGGCTCTTCAGGTGGTAGACATTCTTAATATCCTCAAGAGTAAATACCATATTATGCTTAACACATAGATTCTCAATGGAATAGACCAGCTTCCACACCATTGGTATAATTTGGAAAGGTGGTACCTGAATTGCCCTGATAATGTCTACCATGAGAGGACTGAAGAGAAGCTTCCATCCAGCCTTGAACGCCCATTTAAAGATACAGAACCAACCAGGACTACGCCAGTTGGCCCTAACTGGACCATTTTCTGGAATCCAAACCACAACATCTTGAGGAATCAAACCTTTGCCCTTTAAGAAATGTTCAAAAAAGGGCTTTAGAAGATTTGCCTCAGCGAAAGATGAAGCTTGAGGCTTTACTGGAGAAAAGGTTGAATCTTGTTGCATGACTGCTTAGACCTCAGCAGGAGGATCAATTTCGAAGACCTTGTCATCAAGGATTAAATCAAGAGCTTCCTCTACAGTGTTGACAACCTCGGCAGGTTTTGAAGCAGCAACCCTTCTTTTTGGTGCTATTAAACTCTTTTTTCAAGTGGTTTCGTGAAATTCGTTGGAGAATTTGAGAGAAAATTTTCAAAGAAGAGTTAGAGCAGAAGTAGAGAATGAGAAAGGTTAGGACGTTGATGTCCTATTTATAGCTGATTTCAAAATTAGGGTTAGGCCAAATGGATAGAAGTAATCATTGCACTCCTAGGAATACACGCAACCACCCTATTTAATACTTAGCCGTTGGGAAATTTGAACATGATGGGACTCTTATGATTATCCAAAAATAACTTCAAATCTTAGCTTGGACAAGATTTTAAAGTTCAGCCTAGTCGAAAATCGAAGACTTCGCCTGATCGGATTATCTCCTCCTTCTTGACCAGATCCAACAGAAAAGAGGAGATAAGGGGCAATTGTTGAGCCAGGATAAATGCTGCCAAGGCATATCCATGGTTAGCCAGGGGAAATTCTGAAAGGGGCAGCACGAATACAAGACATAACATAACAGACATCACCCAGGAGAAGGATATCGGGCTAGGCCTATTAGGATGGCCTGATCATGATACATGATAGTAGGAATAAGCATTGGATACTATAAGTAATGAACACATGCTGGAATAACGATYGGAAAGTTAGCTCCTATATTCGTGGAAGACCAAGTCCAAAAGTTTTATTCTCAAGGGAAGGCAACAAAACAACCGCATGAAGGCAAGGAACGAATAACAACAACCAAAGGCACGTTGCCTATTCTCAAGAAACAAACTCCACATTTACAACAAAATAACCGTTGCAAGATTGAAGCCTATAAATAGCAAAGTCACACACTACAATACACACACAAAACATACCCATACATTCATACTATCATTGTATCCTACTAGTGTCAATCATACTTAGTGAAAATTCTCTTTTGGCTTGGTGCCCGTGGTTTTTCCCATTTTATAAGGGGTTTCCACGTATAAATCTTTGTGTTATTTTTTCTTAATTTGTTATTTCATATTCGTCATACTCCTTTCTAGCAAAGTAAGTTGAGCTAGATTACCCTACAATATTTAATCAGGCAAGTAATTTCCCTATCATAATTCTTTCTAAAACAGATACTGATATCTAAAATACACTGGCCCGAGATAGAAAATCTCTCGGACTAGGTGGACTGTCAAATGGACTATGATAGTGAAAAATGAGGGAGAAAAATACATTTCAAACTGACAAAGACTAGTGACGACGAAATCCTGCAAAGACTCCATTTCATCGGGATCGATGAATTTACTAGCAATTGATTGGAAAAAGGTGCAAAATCTAGTTATTGCATATCGAACCTTTTTAGGTACAATGGAATGAATGGCCACGGCTAATATTTGTTGCATCAATGTAAGACAGTCATGTGACTTGTGACTAGTAAGTTTTAGGTCCTCCAACGATACAAGGCTTCTAATATTACACGAATATCCCTCTGGCACCGTATGTCCATGCAAGCATTCACATAACTTTTTTTTCTCCTTCCTTGAAATGGTATGAGCTGCTGATGGCAAATAAGTCTTATTTCCTGATTTCTTAGCTGCCAAATCAGGCCTAATACCCATCTCTACCAAATCATCCCTAGCTGCCTTATTGTCTTTTGTCCTACCCGGAGCACTCAAAAGAGTACTGATTTTATTATCGCAAACGTTCTTCTCAATGTGGATAAAATATATACAATGTCTGACCGGGAGGTCACGTCAGTACAGAAATTTGATAAAAAATATGGATTTTTTTTATAACCCCGAGTAGACAACATAGAGCCCTTCTTCCCATACATTATCTCAATATCTTTTACTTTTTTATACACGTCATGTCCATTCAAAATCTTAGGAGATGCACGATGCTCGGGCTGCCTATTAAACGCCTTGTGAAGCTTACGATAAGGATGATCATGGTGTAAACCCCTGATAAGTACTTTATTTATGCATTTTTACCCCCTAGATTAGCTCCATTTTACTTGTCATTTTAGCACTTTGTTTAGTGTTTTTGAGCTAATNGAGCTAATATCGCGTTCTAGTTGCTTTGTATGCTTTTAACGTGTTTTGTAGGAAATGTAGCTTTTATTAGCTAAATTTTCGACGATAGATGCAATTATCGAGAACACAAGCTAAGTAGAGTAGAGATTGGGTCATGCATGGCCATGCAAGCTTAAAGTCTTAAGGAGATGATCAAAATGTGAAGAAATGGCCAAAGTAAATGATCAAGCCAAAGTGTAAACAATTGAGTAAATGAAGCCCAAAAGAAATCTAAGTGGAGATGTGGAAATATCAAGCTTAGGATTCAAAGAATTTCCACACAAACAAAGCATTTCCGGACAATTAAGGGCGCAACAAATGAAAACTTTGGATTCCTGAGGCATTAACTATGACCATTTAAGGCCATTAACCCGGATTCTTACGTCCCCGATCGGGGTCACCCATCCCCATCGGGGTTGCACGTCATTAAGTCCCTCGGGTTCTTTATGGGTTGTTTACGTTTTGAACCTCTAACTACTATATAAGGAGGGTCACCCCCGGCCTTCGAACATACCACAATATTCTGAATTTCATTCTTCACTTCACAAACTCTCTTAGTCTTTTCCTTGTAATCCTTAGTTTATATTTCATTTACATTTCTAGTTTTAGTTTATGTTAAACATTTCAATTCCAAGTTAATCAATATCAAGTTCTTATTCAAGTTCTCTTGTTTACTACATTTGTTCTTCAAGTTTACGGTGTTTCTATTCCTAATATTGCATTTCTATTTTATAGTTTCATAATTTTATTATTTAGTTTTTAGTTATTAACATTTCATTTCATTAGTTTATATTTCATAATTAGTTATTTTGCATATCATATATCATGTCTAGCATTTCATATATCATTTGCATTTTACATTTCATTATGAGTAGGTAATTTTCTCTAGTCTAGGGATCAGGGGAGTCATGTCAAATTAATGTTTTGATCATGTTGTTAAATTAGTTATCCATTTCATCATTTCTATTACATGTTTGTTATGTTATGATTAGTCTATGATTAAAGGCCACGATCGTTGACTAAATTTGTTATACTTTCTAAAAGTCGAAAGGCACGGAAATGTATTAGAACTAACATGTGTAGTAGGTCGACCTAGCTCATAGTGAAAGCTTGTTAGGACCCGATTTAAGGCCGATGCTAAAAGTGAAAGCTGGGCATCTTTTGGCTTAGATGATAATTTGTGATGCTAATGTAACAACCAATTCATATATTAATTTGCATGTATGAACCGACTTCCCTAGATGTTTTTAATATTATTGTTTACAACTCATATAGCTTTTGTTTTTATTTATAGCTTTAAGTCAATCCCTCCAAACCAACCATTCCTCTTATGACCTTAGGATAGAAAGACTACCAAGCATTAACATAGAAAATTTCGTAGTGTCTCTGTGGAATTCGACCCATATATACTACATTCTTTTGTTGTACCTAGTGTATTTTTGATAGGGTTGCGACACCTAGTCAACCCCTACGATTTCCCAGGTACACATACTAGCGGGAATGCTTTATGTATTCTAATATAATATCCTCTCCACACAATGGGCAAGCCTCTGGAACCTTATGTCCATGTAAGCATTCACATAACTCTTTTTTCTCCTTCCTTGAAATGGTATGAGCTGCTGATGGCAAATAAGTCCTATTTCCAGATTTCTTAGCTGCCAGATCGGGCCTAATACCCATCTCTACCAAATCATCTCTAGCTGCCTTATTATATTTTGTCCTACCCGGAACACTCAAAAGAGTATTGATTATATTATCGCAAATGTTCTTCTCAATGTGCATAAAATCTAGACAATGTCTGACCGGGAGGTCACGCCAGTACGGAAGTTGATAAAAAATATGGATTTTTTCTTATAACCCCGAGTAGACAACATAGAGCCCTTCTTCCAATACATTATATCAATATCTTTTACTTTTTCATACACGTCATGCCAATTCAAAATCTTAGGAGATGCACGATGCTCGGGCCGCCCATTAAACGCCTTGTGAAGCTTACGATAAGGATGATCATGGTGTAAACCCCTGATAATTACTTTATGTATGCATTTTTACCCCCTAGATTAGCTCGATTTTACTTGTCATTTTAGCACTTTGTTTAGTGTTTTTGTGCTAATATCGTGTTCTAGTTGCTTTGTATGCTTTTAACGTGTTTTGTAGGAAATATAGCTTTTATTAGCTAAATTCCCGACGATAGAAGCAAT
>VHZZ01007545.1:24388-38531 GCA_009801015.1 Silene noctiflora | reverse complement strand
TATTATCGCTATCATTATTATTTTATTGTTCCGTCTCAAACATAATTCGTAAAACAATATAAAATATATAATTATAAAATACGGGTTATTACACTGATAGTGTCACTCGGTCGAGTGAGCGGTTCACTCGGCCGAGTGCCACCTACTCGGTCGAGTGAATTACTCACTCGGTCGAGTAGACCTCCTACTCAGCCGAGTACACCCTACTCGGTCCACCACTAGCTCACTCGGTCCATTTCCAAACTTCACTAGGTGTAGTCTAAGCTCCACTTGGTCTAATATAAGGTCAAATATCACTCTCGCACGACCCTCACGCATCCTAAGGCTTCTCGTACGGATCCCAAAATATCCGGGTATTACAAAAGTTCTCCCTTTCGATCCCAACTATGGTCGACAAGTGATCAAAGACGGGGTACTCGATTCCCGACCTAACCAACTCTCGTTGGTGGACAAGGGTCACAAACCAAACATTACCCACATTCAACCAAATTAACAAATAAATCCTGTAACCAATCCCTACTAATCTTCCCCAACAACTAATCACATAATGAGTCAATCAAATAAACTACTCATTAGGGGAAAATCGAGTCCTAGTCAAAGGACTACTCACTACTCATGTTTGTTAAGACAAAACAAATGATAAAGATTGAAAGTTGGAAATTAAACATGTTTAAAATGAAACAATCACTAATTATCATGTAAATGAACTAATTAAAGATGAAGAAGTACTAATTAATCTACTATAATCAACAACTAGGCATAAAGGTTGAGTCTTTATGAAGAAATGCGTAAAATTTCACACAAACATTTTAACAAACACCTTCTATGCATGAAAGTAAACAAGGAATAAGATGAAAACAACAAGCATAAAAATGAAAGAAAAATAAACAAATGTAAACAAATGACAGACAAATTAAAAGGGAGAAGATTTATACCAACAATAAGAGAAAAGATTGAGTCTTTGATAAATAAATGAAGAGATCCTTGAAAATCTTCTATTACAAAAAACACCCAAATGTAAACTATTGAATACTTGACTAATCCACTAAGTAATTAAAGCTTAATTAGGAAATGATTAAGAAATGTTTGCATAAATTAGGCTAAGTTTATTAATCTAGGGTTGTGTCTCAAAAATTACAAAGTGGGGCTATATATAGTGTTTGCAAAACAAATAGAGGTGAACCCGGAAGAAAAATGGCGAATTGGGCCGTCCCGGTGGGATGAAACTCATCCCGACCTGTACGAGGTGTTGTCCCGGTGGCTGTTCCGGTGGGACGAGTGTAGGGATGAACTTCAGCATTGGTATCTTGCTTCCCCTCTTTTATGCCGCTCACTGTCCCGGTGGGACGAGTGTAAGGATGACTTCTAGCATTTGTATCTCACTTCCCCTCTTTCATACCGTTCATTGTCCTTTAGGGATGACCATAGGGACGACTCCACTTGCTTCATAACTCCTCTTTAAGGGTCAAGGGGTCTTGGGAGGTCATCCAAAGAGCCTTCGAGTGAGACAAGACCGTTTCCAAGCTAGGATTCCGCACCCAAGTCCTTGTTCCATCCAAAATGGCTCGAATATGTATAAATTCCGTCTTGTTTTACCTTGTTTCACCTACAAGACATTATATAAAGCCAAATGGACTAAAGGGAAGTAATTAGTAACAAAAATCGCTCTAAAGAGCGGAAATGACATGTGATAAGGCATGAAATAAGCGGTAAATTACTACGAAATAACCGCATATCACTACTCATGTGGGTAAATAGTACAAAATAGATTGCTTTTGCCTAGTCTATAAGCACTTTGCTTTTGTCTTATCTACCCCATAAGAATAGTATTTCACCTGTCGCTTATTTGCGACGTATATGGCCGTCACAAATTAGAATTTGGGAAAAAATAAAAAAAGTCTAATTGAGTAGCTTCCTGCAACTTAGCACAAAATCTTTATTTCTTGTCTCATAAAGCAAAGTGTACACACAACTTCCTCCTACCCTACGCTATCCATCCATCTTTCCTCTTTGCATCAAAACAAATTACCCAACAACAATGACCTTTTTCTTCTCCACTTTCTCAACTCCCAATTTTCCTGATACTTTCAACTGCAATTTCTCATTACTAATCTAAACCCACTTATTATTAAATACTAGATTTCAGTCATCTACTGTAACTATAAATCCAACATAAACAAAAGGAATTATATATCAACTAAAACTTCAAACACCTGAAGTAGAACACAACAATGAAACTAAGAAAGACCAGTTTTTTCTACGTTTTAGTACAATCTGTGACATGGGTTTGTTGATTTTTAACTGAATTTCAAAAGGGTACTTTAAAAAAAATAATAATAAGGATGGAATTTAGTGAGGAGAGTATGAATTGTCGTGTAATTGGGGATTATGTAATCGGGCGAAGAATCGGGTCTGGTTCATTTGCAGTTGTATGGAAGTCAAAGCATCGTCATCTGGGTACTGAATTTGCCATCAAAGAGATTGATAAGAAACATCTTAATGATAATTTGTTGAAGGAGATTCAAATTCTTAGGAATGTTAATCATCCTAATATTATTCGTCTTTTTGATGCAATTGAGGTTTCTGCTTAATCTCACCTTTATTTTACAATGATTTATGTTTGTGTTTTTGTGTTATTTTAATGGGTTTTTTTTACATTTTGTATTCAATTGAAGTTAGTTAGTCTTCTATAAGACGGTTTTATTAAGTAGTTTGAAATAGAACCCGTTTTACAATATACTCGTGTATGGCCGCCTCAGACAATTATTTGTGATTGAGGTTTGTGTTTTGTGTCATCTTAGTGCTACAGTGATTTATGTTTGTATTTTTGTGTTGGTTAGATGGGTTTTTAAAATTTGTATGATTGATGAGTTTCCTTGGTTATAATGCTGTTAATTTTGTACGTTTGATGTGTTTTGTCGGGTTTTTGGTACTACGATAGACAGAGGAGAGGATATTTCTGGTGTTGGAGTATTGTGATGGTGGGGACCTTGGAGAATACATTCATAGGCATGGAAGAGTTTCAGAAGTTGTTGCTAAGCATTTCATGAAGCAACTGGGTATTTTCGAATTCTTGCTTATTAATTATGTTATCACATTTAAACTTCATTGGCAATGTTATTGATGTTCAGTTTTCCATATTTAGGTCTAGATTATGTAAGAATTAGGATGTTAATGGTCTTAATGTTGCAATAATTGCTTATATGCTCGTGAAACTGAGTAGACTTAATTAGCTGCTAACCCTTTTTTGTATTGTGATGACCTGCCTTTTTAGTCAACTGATTAGCAATTTATAGGTTGGTTGTAGTTGTTTGCTTTAAGCGGATTGATTTGAAGTAATGTGCCTTAAAGAAGGCTCTTTTAAACATTTAGATGTTTGTATGTTCAGCTGCAGGATTACGAGTGCTGCGCGAGAATCATCTCATTCATAGAGACTTGAAACCTCAGGTACATTGTCTGCGTAATAATAACAGTATGTAGTTGTGGAACATGATCTTGTAAGATTGTATGTCTTATCCTAGCTATCTATGCTTCATAAATATAGAATTAGTGGAAGAGTTGAGATTGTTAGTTACAACTCCTTTGTTCTATACTCTGAAACAATTTAATAGCTTCTCAATGCAATTACAATGCTTCATATTCTTTGATGATACATCATTTCATCATTTCATCTTTTGATACTTCGCGATCTTCTACTTTTTCAAGTTCCAATAATACTCAAATAAATAATTTTAAACTTGCAGAACTTACTGCTGTCTAGCAAGGAGGTAACTCCAATGCTTAAGATAGGTGACTTCGGCTTTGCTAGGTATGATCCTTGTATTGACCACTATAGAATAATTTGATTAAATATCTTCCTTTGGGGTTTTGGTGGTAGAGCAATTGTTTGCCCATAATTTACGACTCTTGAGCCAATTGTGTGCAATTCTTGTGTAAGTTTGCTCTTTCGTAATCTTTGTTTAGATTCATCCTGTGACGATTGTTAGCTCCCTTAGCTGATGATTGCATTGAATACTTGCTTGTGTGTATAACTTCTCTCCTTGCTCGGTATTTTATTTGTGTTATAGTTATATGGAGTTGATTCCCTTGTAGATATCTGACCCAAGGCTTGGCTGATACACTCTGTGGTTCGCCGCTGTATATGGCTCCTGAGATAATCCAGAATCAGAAATATGATGCAAAAGTACGCAAGTGATTTTAGTGCGAAAAGTAATGACATTATCTGCTAACTTTAGTTAATAAGCCTGTTTTTTCAGGCAGACTTGTGGAGTGTTGGAGCAATACTGTATCAGCTGGTAATAGGGAGACCACCATTTAATGGAAATAGTCAGGTTCAGGTATGGTGTCATAGTCCACCAAATACTTACATATATTAAATTGAGGTCCGTTTAGCCTTTGTCGGCCCTATTTTTATTACTTAGCAACATTCTTCTCTATACAGTTATTTCAAAATATATTGAGGTCCACAGAGCTGCGGTTCCCTGAAGGGGCTCTTCAAGTCCTGGACCCTGACTGTGTGGAACTTTGCCGAAGTCTTTTGCGTAGAAATCCAGGTAGCCACCTTCATATATTACTGAAATAGTGAAACTCTTTCATTGCGTGCAAATTTATACATCACTAGGACCATGAGTTCAAATTAACCCGACATACTGTACTCTCCAACGCATGCCTTCAATGATTGTGCTCGACTTCCTTGACTTCCTAGGGCAAGACAAGATTTACTTGAGTGTTTTTATGCCCTTTAATTGAGAGAAGATAAGGCTTAAAAGAATTGCATTGTAGCTGTATTATTTGTATGCTATATTTATATGCTTCATCTATTAAAGTAAGCTATGTAACTTCATCTCTTAAAGTCGCAAGCATTTGTTGCTAGTGTTGTTTATTGTACACAGCTACGGACGGATGTCCCTTTTGTTCTATGTCTTGAATTATCGACTCAGAAAGCACAAAAATGGGGTGGATGGTTACTGCCATGTTTGTATTGATGTTTGTATTGTATGTGTAATATAATTGGTCGCCTTAAGTACAAAGATAAATCTTAGGTCCTTAATTCCGCGGTTTTTAGTAACATCGAATTGGGTGAAGTGCTATTGCCCGTGGTATAGCTTTTGAACAGATTATGTATTTTCTTGTAATCATTTTCACCTTTCGAATTTCGATGTTATTATATCAATGTTTGTGTGACTCTTATCTGTTTCTGTTGAAGTATGAGACTTTTAGTCTGTTCTAGAATGGTTTAGAAGTTTTCAGAATGTTCCTAGAAGTATCCGGAATATTCTAGAATAATGTAGAAACAACTAAAGGAGTCTTGAAGAGTCATGTATGTTCTACGTTTATGTAGAACAACCTAGAACCTTTTAGACATGTTTATAAGTGGTAAGGAACTCTAGAGAGTTCTATGTCTAGGCCACTCTAGAGTAGGGCATTCTAGAGTGTTCTTAGGATGTAAGAGAAGGAGGAGGAGCTCTATAAATAGACAACCTCCGCTCCCATTTTCATGAAACCAAGTGTATCTAGAAATTCACAAACAAATCAATAAACAAACTAATTCCTTCAACTAAACTCCAACTAATCAACTAAACAAACTAACTACTAATCTCCACTCTTTTCCGTATACTCCCCAATACACCAACAAGTGGTATCAAGAGCCCTAAAAAATCTTAGGGCAACAAAATAAAATTATGGCTTCCGCATCAAACACTCTATTGCCTGCCCCTCTAGATTTCTTTGGAGAAAATTACGACCATTGGTGCATTAAAATGAAGCTCTTTTTCAGAGCAAATGCACTATGGGAGATAGTGGAAAATGGTCCCCAAAAGCAACAAGAAGGTGTTCCAACCACCGAAGCAACCTTAAAGAAAATAAATGAGGATGAAATAAATGATGCCAAAGCCTTGTGTTTCATCTTTAATACCGTTTCGGAGATCATTTTTCCAAAAATTATGTGGCATCTACCGCAAAAGAAGCATGAAATTTACTCCAAAAGAATTCTATGGTAATGAAAGGATAAGGGCAATACGCCTCAATAACTTAAAAAAAGATTTCGAAAATTCAAAAATGGGGGAAAATGAAGACATAAAAACCTACACTTGGAGAGTAATGGAGATAGTTAACCAAATGAAAATATATGGTGAAGATGTTGCCGATACGAGAATTGTGCGGAAAATTCTCGTAACTTCGACAAAAAAATTCGATATGATTATCACTGTTATTAGAGAGTCAAGCGATCTATCGAAGCTCACCTTGACAAGCTAGTTGGATCCTTACTCACCCATAATCAGAAGTTCATGACTTGAAAATCTTCCGAAGATGCACCTTCCAAGGATGCAATTTGGAATTGGGAAGAAAAGAAGGTTGAAAAAAATGTGACCTCAGCATCCACAAGGTGAAGGTGAAGGTGATGCTCACACTACCAACAACAATGATACTCCATGAACTCCTAATGCACATTCTCCATCCTTCAATGACAATTCAAAGAATGATACGAGAGCAAGAGGTAAGAAAAATCACTCTGAAATTTATGAAGAATGTCCCGCTATTCATTTGGATGCAGAAGAGTGAGAGAGGTGCTACTTCACTTCTGAGGAGCCAAACGACTTTGATGAGGCTTCCAAACACAAGGAGTGGCAAGAAGCTATGGAGACGGAAATAAACATGATAATCGAAATGTGATTCGTGTAAAATGGGTTTATAAAAGAAAGTTAAATCCCAATGGCTCCGTCAACAAGCACAAAGCAAGAATCGTCAACAAGCACAAAGCAAGAATAGTCGGCAAAGTATATTCCCAACAAGCCAGTTGTTCCTTGTGCTACCGGCTCGAGGAGGAGATATACATCGGGCAACCCCCGAGTTTGGCGATACAAAAGAAAGAAGAAAAAGAAGTGTAATGTTCGAGGTCCTTAGATGCAAGTCCGGAGTTACACCAAAAGTCTCAAGGAGGAGTGTTGAAGTATGAGACTTTTAGTCTATTCTAGAATGGTTTAGAAGTTTCCGGAATGTTCTAGAAGTATCCGAAATATTCTAGAATAATGTAGAAACAACTAGAGGAGTCTCGAAGAGTCATGTATGTTCTAAGTTTATGTAGAACAACCTAGAACCTTCTAGACATGTGTATAAATGGTAAGGAACTCTAGAGAGTTCTATGCCTAGGCCACTCTAGAATAGGGCATTCTAGAGTGTTCTTAGGATGTAAGAGAAGGAGAAGGAGGAGGAGCTCTAGAAATAGAGGACCTCCCCTCCCATTTCCATGAACCCAAGTGTATCCAAGAAATTCACAAACAAATCAATAAACAAACTAATTCCTTCAACTAAACTCCAACTAATCAACTAAACAAACTAACTACTAATCTTCACTCTTTTCCATATAATCCCCCATACACCAATAGTTTCTTTTGCTCTGCCTTCATCAGACTTACGGTCCCTGTATGATAGTACATAGTAGTTTATTCATGATACTTATCGATATGCTGCCTACAGAAACAAATAATTGAACGTCTGATGTTGAGAGTTCTCCTTTTTTGTAGGGAAATGTTTTTGGTCTGATATTTTGTCGTTTGGCTATTTTGCGGATAAAACAAAAAAAAGGTGAAGTTTTTGGTCTACTTATTGTACTTCTCTGCTTGTCTTTGCAGTTGAACGGCTGACATTTGAAGAGTTCTTTAATCACAAGTTCTTGACAGAAACCAGGTTAATTTTACGAAAATTGAGATTATGTAATATGATGATCTCCCTTTGTCCATCACTCGGCGTTTGGGTTGATGCAGTTGGACTTGTTTGCCTGGTGGCAAATTTAAATTCCTAAATCATTTTACTGGTTTCTGGTCAGTGAAAAGCGAATGAACAATCATGTTTATCATGTACAGGGTTTCAGATTCTTCTCTTATTTCTCAAGTTTCAGCTTTGTCTCTGACTGGTCCTCAAAGGTCTCAATCACAACAGGAAGATAAACTGAAGACAGCTGACAAGAATTTCAATCGTTGTTCCTCTACGGACGATGAGCAAAGAGACTTTAGGAAGGATCATTATAGTAACTTTGGCAATCAAGATATGTTCGCAGTTTTACCGACTATTTTAAGTAACAAAGTTGAGCAATTTGTCGAGGGAAATCCATGCTCATCAAGTCACACTCGAGGTTAGCTTGCGCTACTTGTCTATCTAGTTCTCTTGTTTTCAGTGTGTTTGACTGTTCTATGTTTGTGTTCAGTTGCTGATTCATTAGATACCATTGAAAGAGAATATGTTCTTGTCCATTCAAATTTCGCGTCAATGGAGATCCTTACTTCTTCTCTGGGCACCTCTCTGAAAGATAGTTCAAATACGAGACCTTTGCCGGAGACTAGGGAGAAGGCTCCTGAAGTTGTCCGTGGTGTGGACAATGATCCAAAGAGGGTTATGGGTAAATCAAGTACATGGCATGCACCGTGCATATTCTGGGAAGCACATGAACTATCTGTACTACATCCTTCAACAAGGCTGCAGCTTCTACATCAGTACCTTGGCGCCCTTTCAGATCTTGCGCAAGAAAAGGTGAGCTAGACCTGGCAATATTGAATTAGATCTGAACCTGTATTGCCCCAATCAAAAATCACAACCTATAATGACCTGATCTGACTCCGAACTAACCCGTACCCAAAATGATCCAACCCGAGCAACTCAATTGTTAGGTTTATATGTCGCCTTACCCTGTGGTAAAACCCTGGGAAGCTGTTTTTGAATGATCAATTATATGTAGCCTAACGCCTTACGCCCTTACCCTGTGGTAAAACCCTCTGAGGCTGTTTTTATGTTTTACAGTATATTGTTTTGTTTTATGTTGTAGTATATAATACTGGAACGTAAAACAATCTATTTCTCCGTTGCCACAAAAATAAAAAAAAAAATTAAAAAAAATATTGAAGTTGCACCATAGAAAGCATCGGCGCTGCTATATCATGATACAAAATCGAGGAGTCGGTTATTTTTACCATTTTTTTACAAATGGTACTATTTTTAGGATGGGGATGTGTGTGACTCTCGAGTTAGCTGACTGAACTTTTGGAAGTTACCTGTTGCAGTTTGATGGAGGCTTCATCCTGGAATCATTTTCGGTTGAGTTGGTAGTTTTAGCTCTATGGAAGGAGGCTTTTCGAATTTGTAGCTCCTGGTTGTCATCAGGAAAAGAAACTGATGCAAGGGACAGTTCTTTAGGAAATGAGAGTTGTGACAAGGCTGGTGCAAGTTCCTCTTCAAACGCACAAAACACTGCAGAGTTCAGAGATCCGGCATCAATGTCAGGTTGGGCTGAGCAAGGTTTTATTCTTGCTTGCGATCGTACAGAAAAACTGTCAAAGTATCTGCAAGACGGTGATGGTTAGTAACTACATTACTTTTTGTCAAAGTATACTCCATTACTTTTTGTGCAAATTTTTACTATAGAAGACTAAAGCTAACTTCTCAAATACTTCATCTACTTCTCATATACATACGTCTCCACTTGCCCCTGTTTTATACTATATCGAAATGTAATGAATCCAAATGTATGTACGAATATATACCTGATCCATGAATATATTCGAATTGAGATTTTTTTTTATTGTCTACTGATTAATATTACCTTTCTAAACACATTAGGTGCAGCCAAAATGCCTGATGCCATAGAGATCATATATGAGACAGCACTAGCCGCTGGGAAATATGGAGCTGTATGTGACCATTCTCAAACTCATGTGATGCATATTACCGAGTTTCTTTTTTCCTCGACCCTTTTTATTCTATTTTATCTGTCTATATACTTTATTATTTTTATTATTTACCCGTGTCATTGATAGTTCCCAATAGTGCTTCATGGCAAATCCCGAATCATTTGGAATTAAGGATGTGTTATTGATGATATCGAGTTGATGCTCATTCATCATGTTTTTGTGTTTTTCTATCAGGCGGATCAATTAATAGGGAACCGGGAGAGTGCGTCAATGTTATACTCGAAAGCTCTGGTATTGCTGTCATTTGTGGTCGCAGAAGCTCCAGCATTGCCACTGAACCCGCCTTTCTCATTAGCGGTCGACGTAAAGCAAAGGATCCTCAAATACATAAAGAGCTTAGAGACTCATCTCAATCACTCTAACCCTTCTCAGTACCCGAGCTTTTTGACCAGTAAATACGAACCCAACTGTAAATAATCTATTGGGAAAAAACCAAGTTTCTGACAAACTGACATGCACCATGAGAAGACCACAAAAGTCTTTAGAAGTTTGGGTGAACTTGTTTGTAAATTCTAGGAGCACCTGTACATATAACACTTGTCTATTCTATCTGGAAAAACACAAACCCTAGTGTTCGGGCATCATATTTTTGCTAAAATGCCCCCCACTAAAGTAAGTGTTGGATTATTTCCTGCTTCAAAAACTCATATGAGACGGTTGTATTTCTACAAAATCAGACCACTAAATGTTGTGCTACTCATTTAATAAAAAGAGGATTGGTGACCCAATTGCATGTGTATAACTGTCTCACATAAAGATTTATCGATTGTTGAGTATCATGAATATTTGCATCTGTATTGTTGCTATCTCATCAGCTGGTAGCTAGGTTGTCACATTTTATTCTGTTCGGAAGTTTCACTTGTTAGTGTAAATTTGGTGTATATACATATTCCGAATACTCGGTATTACTTGTTATTAACAAGATATGTGCGTTAATTTAAAGACAGATAACTCATACATTGGGGTGAACTTTTTTTGTTTCGAGTCACTTGAAGCCGTGTCTCATTTTTATTGGTGATGACAACATACAACTGCATAACGTAACAAAATGTCGCTGATGAGATTTACACATTTACCATCATGAGTAATAAATTGAGATCTGTAGTAGTATTCCAGTAAATCAATGAAACTACCATGGGAACACCATTATTAGTTTTATAGGTACAAGAGTCTTTTCATTGAGATGAAGGAAGAGAACATACAAGAATTTACTGCGGGTTAAAGGAAAACTGAGAACAAAAGAGAAAGCAAGATTATCCTTAACAAATGCAGGAAGTTTGTCCCAACTCTTTTGGGTATGTCTCCCAATTTTCCAAGTAATTTCCCTGTTTGTTCAAACTTCTTCAACTGCTTCCAACAATATTCTGGTAGGTGTCCTTGACTTTCTTTATCAAGGCCTCTCTGTACCACATTGTTATCATCAACCATCATATTTTTACACAAGTATATAGCAACAAAAAGAACATTACGAACGTTACGCTAGTGCCTAAAATGCTCCCCGCGAATTTCAGAGTGGGGGTTGGATATACCAGCCTTAACCCTATGTAATATAAAGCGGTTGTTTCCAAATGACCCTTAAGTTGAATGACGATACTTCACAACAATAAGAAGTTGAACCAGTTTAGTGAGTCATTCTATTTTATTTCACCATAATTTAGAACCAACGGATAATGAGTTTTGACTCCAAAGACAATAGAAATTACTTCCGTATAAAATAATGAATCGGAGTAAATCAGTAAATCCAGAATTTACCTGTCTGGTGTGAATATCAGATTCTTGTATGCAAACCACTGAATCACACAGATGAATTATAAGAAAATGATGAAATAGGTGGAATTAGGAAAAATGAGATGATGGACATTAACTTACCCCAGTGTAACCAATCCCTACTAGCTCAAGTAAACCAGGGACCAACGGAAGCTTGTCAATTGCCTACATTATACAAAATAAATAGACCATTATTATTAACCTGTGTAACGACGACAGTAACGATAACGGCTATCTCAGAGCCTCAAAGACTTCTTGTCAAGTTTTGAATGTCTTACAGAGATCATGCCAGAAGAAGCGACGAGCGCAATAGTTCCAGCTACAGCTAGCGAACTCACTGCATACTTGTCCTCAACTTTGTCCCACTGATGTATTTATCACGCAAACCAAGCATTATTTCATTACTTGCAATACCCTTTATATGATGAGTAAATAGTTTTAACAATAATCAAATAAAATATCTTACAGTTTCTTGGACTTTTTTCAAAAGCTCTGGTGTCTCCTGACTCTCCTCCTCTACAACCTGTGTAGGAGCGGACGCTGCAGCAGGAATATCTCCTGTGGACATAGCCTTAACATTCCTAGCAATCTTTCCACCTAATTTTGAAGGAATAGTAGATACTTAATACGAGTATACAAACTATAGCATACTCAAATTCCCTTGCATTAAAAAATGTTAACAGTTTTACAATTTCACCCCATTGCCTACACTGGTGCATTATTAAATGCGTAAACATTAGTACAATAAGGAAGAGATCTCAACCTGAGACCTGTCATACATGATATGGACATAAAACGATACCCTTTTGACACGAGTACACAACTACAGTCATCCATCTGTTTGTCGTCGAAACTTTATTCATGGAGTCTAATGTTACCATAGGAACATTTAAACAACTGCTAAGTACCAAGTAGTACTCCTACAACAACTGCTACGCTGAAGATATGATGCTTATATCAGCTGTGAAAAAGAATGTGTACAATCAATAAAATATATGATAGGCATTGAGGAAAGTAGACATACAGTAAGCAGAAGTCTTTGAGATGCGGCTTTGTGATTGGACAGGTGGTGGAGGAAGAGTGGGGAGAGACACACATTGTGGAGAGGCCAAGGCCGACTGTCGAGTGGCAGCCTTAGCTTCGGTGAAGACGGAGGAAGACGAGAGTGAAAGTGAGCTGGACACGGCAGTGGCCATTGCTAGCTAGCTGCAGAATTGATAAGAGATTAGGCCGCAGCAACGTATGTGAAGCGGAAAATACTACGAATAGTATTCCTATTTGTTAATTTAATTTAAGAATATCAAGTGACCGAAAAAAAAAGACAAAGTTATATGTAATTAATTGAGGTTATTAACAAAAACAAAATATGTATTGTAAGGTTGAGAAGCAATATGATTTTGTTAGGAAGAGTGGTAGAGACTCACTAAAATCAGAGATAATCTGGATAGTGCTGACATGGCCTTAAGGATAGGAGTTGTATGGTGTACTTTTGGGTAGGAGTCTTACATATGGTACTTGTTAACTCTAGTTTTGAGGACCCTCAAATTTTGACAAGCAACTTCGTCTGAATGCAAAAAATTTGTGGATGATTGTGCTAGAAAATCCCAACTTCAATCAAGACTGCAAGCTACAGAAATGATGATTAGTGATTCCAAAGATTAATGTGCTAGAAAATCCTAACTTCAATGGCACATGAACAAAAAATTGTTTTTCAAAGGACACCTTCGGAAACAGCTTATTTGTGTGCTTACACGGGGGTAAGGATACGTACAACCCCCAACCCCCCAATTTGCGGGAGCCATTGAGCCACTAGGTTAATCACTAATGTTGTTGATTACCAAAAAGGACACCAAAGAATTTGCAGTTGAAGTTGAATTATATACTATACATTAATGACAATTATTTCTCAGAGATGATATTGTTTATGTGAGAGTTCGAGTGTTTAGACTATGGACTTCCATTGTACAAGAAAAAAACAACAATTTTTCGAAGGCAAAGTCTCACACACGCATGCACACACATGCGCGCACACAAACAAACACACACGCACGCACGCACACTTGAGAAAATACATGTAGCAATATCGACCATAAATCTACAAAACCGGCTACTTTTGAACAAATTTTTCTTATAGCTCCTATACTATGAAGTACCCTCCTTGGACGGCTAGCATTTTTGCAATGGAGAAGCTAAGATATAAGATGTTGATTCCATATTAAGCTATAACATAAGGAAAGAAAGCCCTAGGCAAGAAGTACCCTCCCATTACCTACATCTTCATGTTGGCTCTAGATTACTAAATTCGCTCAACCTTAGCGACTGTGAATAGTTCGGACGTATTTTATTGTGGGACGCTTACTTAAAATCTATATATCAAACACTATTTACTAAATTAGAGCAAAATTCAGATTGACTCGAGCAACCATGGAGTATGTCGTTCAAGTTTACGGACACATAGTGAGTACAATCACAAAGGAGGTTTATTAGGATCAAAGTTATTACTTAGAAATATGAGAAAGGTTTTAGGTAATGTAAAGACTTTTATTATGACCACTAAAATTATTACAAGAGTAGAGAAATATTATGAGTGAAGTCTTTTTAGCTTTTAGCTTAACTTAGCTTGTGTTTGTAAGGCC
>VHZZ01007544.1:8535-26843 GCA_009801015.1 Silene noctiflora | reverse complement strand
CTCTTCATCATTAATCAAAGCTTTCTTCTATTGTTCTTCCATTTCATTGTTCATCTTAAGTTGGTATAATCCTCTTACTCTTTACTTAATCATTTGCTTACTCTTTTGTTAGTTGTTTTCATTCTATCATCATGTCTATGCTTGTTAAGATGATTGACACCCTCTATGACATGTTTACCATGATGATGTGTGAGTAGTCCTATAGATAAGGTCAGTGGGGGATTAAGGGAGTAATAATGGGTTAGATCTATATTTGATGAGTTCATATGAATGATTGTTTGTTATGTTCTTCAACTTATGCACATGTTATATTTGATGAAATGCTTGATTGGCAACCTAGCATGATTTTCTATCTCTTTAACAAGACTTGTAAGACATAAATCAACTCGAGAATTTTTAAACCATGCATATGTTGAATAGGGAGAATGAAGTTGTTGTAGGTGTCGTAAGCTATAAATCAACTCGACTCCGAGACCTAAGTCTTCCTAGGGATTCTAAGATATAAACGAACTCAATCCCAACATAACTACAATCATTTACCGGATTCATTACTATGATCACACCATGTTTCTCCTATGAACCCATGACACCTTAGTGCCTTTAATCAATTGTTTACATTTCTACTTTTATTTGCATGCTTTATTATTTCATTCATTTACATTTTCGTTGTAGTATTCTAGCTTTCATCTCAACCCAATTTATGACACAAAGACATAACTACTTGCATTTGATAACCATTTGATAACCCGTCCTTTGGGATCCGACCTCTACTTACTACTTGCTAGTTAGTTGAGTATAAATATTGTTTGATAGGGTGTGACGACCTAGCCCCGCATCAGGAGGCTAAGCTTAGTCATGTAATGTCTTGTACGCATTTTGTTATCCTATTAGTGGAAAAATATGATGGTCTTTTGTGGTATCTTGTGTTGTTTTATGGCACTCCAAATGCAAACCTACGAGCATCAATGTTGAAGGAGTTAGAGGGCTGGATCGAAAAATTTGAATATCCATTTCTCATTGTAGGTGATTTTAATCAAGTGGAATATGCTTGCGACAAACTAAGTAGCAGTTCTAATCTAATTTGTGGGGCTTATGGTTTTAATGGTTGGTGAATAAGTAATGAGTTGATTGATATTCCATTTAAAGGACCACGATTTACTTGGTGCAATAATCGAAAAGGGGAGAAACGGGTGTATGAACGTATTCATAAGGCAATGGCGTCAAAAAACTGATTTTCTATTTTTTCCAAATACGGGTGTTAAGCATTATCCCATTCAAATATCGGATCATGGTCCTATTGAGTTGGATTTACATCTTACGAGGAACTCAATTAAAAAAGCGTACATGTTTGATGCCTGGGCGTTGGAGTATGAGGAGTTTATACAAGTAATACGAAATGTTTGGCTTATTAGTGATATGGGATCTCTTGTTTTTCGGGTTACAAAGAAACTTGCTCGTGTTAGACAATGGGTTAAAAAATGGGCACTAGATAAACGTTAAGAATGGACACAAAAACGAGAAGACTTTGATATAAGACTTCAACATGGAATGCATTTGGCTATTAAGGAAGGTAAGGATGACCTGTTTACACGGTTTAATGAGGAGGTTTGTGAGTTTGCATCAGTGGCAACGGTTTTTTGGCGTCAAAGAGCTAAGGTGAAATGGAAGGTTGGCGGAAACACGTGTACTATGTACTTCTTTAATTAGGGAAAAAGGAAGAGTGAGATGGAATTTTATTCATAGTATTAAGGGTAAGGATGACTTATGGATTAATGATCCAAGTTTGGTTAGTAATGCTTTTCAAAAGACGTTTGTAGATTTGTATAATCCGGTTCGCAATGGTCCAGAAGGGAGAAACTCAAATTCTCATGAAGCAATCTTACAAAGCCTTACGAATCGGGTTTCCTGTGACAATGCGGCCTATTTAAGCACGCCTTTTATAGTCAAGGAGGTGAGAAGGGCTGTTTTTCAGATGGGAGCCCTTAAATCACCTGGTTCGGACTGTACTCCTGCGATTTTTTTCCATAAATGCTAGTTTCTAATTAAGTACAAAGGCGGTGCTATCTATTTTAAACTCAGCAATAGTATTAAGAGAAGTTAATAGCACTTTTATCTCTCTCATACCAAAGTGTGAAAATCCGGAGGGAGTTCCGGATTACCGACTTATTAGTTTGTGTAATGTCTTCATGAGGATTATTAATAAGTGTATCACTAATCGATTGGGACGAGTGATGGGATATCTGGTGGGTGATTTTTAGAATGCTTTTATTCCGGGTAGGCATATTAGTGATAATATATTGCTTGCGCATGAAGCCATTCACAACATCAATTGTCACAAGAAGGGTAAGCATGGGCGATTTGCATTTAAAGTTGATATGTGTAAGGCGTATGATCGAGTTCGGTGGGATTTTATTCAAATGGTTCTACGTAAATTTGGTTTACTGGAGAAATTTGTTAATCTTATAATGAGCTGTGTGAGTACGGTAACATATGAGGTGTTACTTAATGGAGCACCGTTACAACAATTTTAACCAAGTTGTGGATTACGGCTGAGCGATCCATTGTCTCCCTATGACACATTTATTCTTTGCGGATGATTCAGTCTTCTTTCTTCACGACAATGACGACTCGGTTTGTCATCTAAAGAGGTTACTTGATGACTACTATTATGCATCTGGACAAGTGCTTAACGAAGGTAAGTTGGATATTTTATTCAGTCTAAGTACGAAGTTGGAGAAGGCAAGAAAGTGTTTGGAAACTTTTAAGATTAAGAATAATAAAGGGATTGGAAAATATCTTGGTATACCGACGGAATTTCAATCCTCAAAGAAAGAGTTGTTTCGGGGGTTACTTGAAAATGTTACAAAACGCATCTCTTCGTGAAATAAGGGTTTATTTTCGTCAGCTGGAAGGCTTACCTTGATTTCCTTCGTCCTATCAAATTTATCTAATTACTTTCTATCGGTTTACAAGATTTTGGTAAGTGTGGAAAATAAGATTAATTCGCTTTTGTCACAGTTTTGGTGGGCGGGTTGTAGATTTTGTAAGACTGTCAATTAGTGTAGTAGAAATTTTCTAAGTCTACCAAAAAGTAAAGGAGGACTTGGAATTCGTAACATCGAGTGTCTCAATCTGGCATTGCTAGCTAAACATGCATGGAGGATGGTTTCAGTGCAAGACTCTCTCTTTTGTTATGTTTTTAGGGAGAAACTGTTTGGGATGAATGATTTTTCCGACGGGATAATGTTGAATTGAACGTGTGGTGCTCAAACTGGGTTAAAGGCTATTGTTCGGAGCCTAGGGATTGTATATTGACTTCGGAGTTTGGGCATCTGATGAATTTACAGGTTAAGAATCTGTGACTAGCTGAAGGTAAGTAGAATGAGCATTTAGTAAATTTTCTTTTCCAAGAGAATTACGCAAGTAGAATACTTGCTATTCCGTTTTGTGTTTCACATAAGGGAGATGTGGTTTATTGGAACATACCAATAGTGGTGCTTACACGGTTAAAAGTGGATATGGTATTATTTTCGGTAGGTATATGGAGCAAAAGGGGTCGCATAAGGATAAAACCAGATTAAACATCAGTGGTAGAAAGTTTTGTAAATCTAAGTTGTGGCGTTTATCTGGTCCGTGGGATCATGGTCTGTTGCATCTTGACAATTCTTCTGATTGCCTTCAACTACTGTCTCAAATTGCGGGAATCGAGGCTGAACACCATCTTATTAAAGAGATTCTCGAAGATATATTATTCTTATTTCCATAATTTCATTGTTTATATTTTAATTATATTCCTAGGAGCTTGAATGAAATTGCTCATGGGCTAGACGGGCTATGAGAATGTAAAACTTCTTTCTTAGCCGCTGAAAAAAAAAAAAAAAAAAAAAAAAAATGGTAATGACAGAATTGGGATGTTGATCTAACAACTCTCACACTGTCGGTGACATTTTAAAGCCTCATTTTCTACTACTCACATTTGAGAAACCTTGAATACAATAATCCCCAGCTGTCATTAAATTAATAATAATTAGCCATCTTACCATCCCCTTCTTATATCACATCATACTCTTGAGAGGGAAGTTTGTCTGCACTCCACACTACTGCCGACACATATTCCTCTTCACTTCTCCCCATTTCTTAATCAATCTTAATGAAGAGGGATTTTATGCTATCAAATTGATTCATTTTCTGATCTGCATCTCCAGATCTCTTTTCCATTTACTTCCTCTTCATCTCAATCATGGAGGATTCTCAATCTGGGGTCAGTCACTTTCATTTTCATTTCTTTTTTTTTTTTTCTGCTTTTTTTTTTCTTTGTTCATCAGTTACACTTCCGTTTTCTGCTAACAATTGTGTAAAACGGATCTATTGACTCAACACTGACCAATTCCAACTGGGATCGCCTCAATTCCAACTGGGATTGACTCAACACTGATGCCAGCCTGAGTAAATTCATCTTAGATTCAGGCATGCTTGTTTCCGTCCTAATCATTTGATTGCCTTTGATTAAAATACTTCTTATCTTATAAAGAATTAAAAAACTAAGCAGTTGATTTGGACGGAGCTAGTTTTCATTAACATGATCCATGATCTTACGACTGTGAATATGTAAATAATCTCATTTTCCCCGCTACATGTCCTTATTAACCAAAGTTACTGTCTTGGTTGCTGTAAATTTTGTCATATGAGATTGTCTCGTCTTTAAGATTATAATAGACTGATCCATATTTTAGCTTTATTGGGTAATGAGTATATGTGCAGGAATTGTAGTTGAATTGGGTTGATCTTACAGTATATCAATAGTAGACGGTTTCACATCTCAAGGTTAGAGTAATTGTTTAGACTTAATGCTAATTTGGTGTTTGTGTCTACCCTTAGTTAAAACCCAAAAAACAAGAGAACGAGCAAGTCTGCCAGATCTGTAGTGATCTAGTTGGGTTCAATGCCGATGAAGATCCTTTTGTGGCCTGCGATGTTTGTGCATTTCCAGTATGCCGTCCGTGCTATGAGTACGAGAGGAAAGATGGGAATCAGTGCTGCCCACAGTGTAAGACTAGATACAAGAGGCACAAGGGTAGTCCCGCAATTCGTGGGGATAAGGTGGAAGATTCTGACGTCGAGGATGGTGTGAGTGACGTCAATGAGCCCTCGGGAAATATTTTCCACAAGGAGAAGCCACAGGAGAGAATGCTTGGTTGGCACATGAACCATGGCCAATCAGGGGAGCTCTCCGACAAAGAGGGTCCCATGAGTCATATCCCGCGTCTTGCCAGTGGACGAACGGTATTGGTTTTCATCAACTTCTAAGTTTTCCATGCTATTTTTGGCAAATCTTTTTGTATGCTGATGACATTTTTTGTGTTGTTGACTAGGTCTCTGGGGACTTGTCAGCCGCATCTCCCGGGCGTTATTCAATGCCTTCACCTGGGGCTAGTGGAGGTAATGGCAACACCTTAATTTTCATACTGGGTGGTCTTATGCTTATGTACGTTGTTGTAAATTGTCTGTTTACACTTTTGGATAAACATCTGTTTGCAGCTAATATTAGGATTTCAAGGGAATTTGCTTCACCTGGCTTTGGAAATGTAGCATGGAAAGAAAGGATTGATGGATGGAAGATGAAACAAGAAAAAAGTACAGGCCCTCCAAGTATCAGTCACGCACCTTCTGAAGGAAGATTTGGAAATGATATCGATGCTAGCACTGATATTGTTATGGACGACGCCCTGCTGTGAGTGCTCTTTTCACCCTTCCAATTTTCTTACTGTCTGGTTAGAATTTGATACTAAGGAATTAGGATCACATCTGCATCTTGTCTGCAAAAGTGTAACACACTTATAGTACTCTCAAGCAACTGTATTTATAAACTGGTAGCATCTGTCAAAAATACTTGATGTTTGCTTACACTTTATGCTTCTTCACTGTAAAATGTAGAAATGATGAGACCCGCCAGCCTTTATCAAGGAAGGTTCCTATTCCATCATCCAAAATTAATCCGTATAGGATGGTTATTGTACTTCGGCTTGTTGTTCTTGGTATCTTTTTGCACTATCGTATAACGAACCCTGTGACAAATGCGTATCCTCTGTGGTTGATATCCGTGATTTGTGAGATATGGTTTGCTGTATCATGGATTCTCGATCAGTTTCCTAAATGGCTTCCTATTAATCGAGAGACATATCTTGACAGGCTGGCCCTAAGGTATCTCCTAACTTACATAGACTCTATGCCTTATATTTTCTGTTGATTGAACTGCTTAACTGTACACACTTCCTACACAGATACGACCGTGAAGGAGAACCTTCTCAGCTAGCTGCTGTTGATGTTTTCGTCAGTACTGTCGACCCTTTGAAGGAACCCCCTCTCGTCACGGCCAATACAGTGTTATCTATCCTTGCAGTAGATTACCCTGTAGACAAAGTTTCCTGCTATGTCTCTGATGATGGAGCTGCAATGCTGACATTTGAAGCTCTCTCGGAAACTTCTGAATTTGCTAAAAAGTGGGTACCTTTCTGTAAAAGATACAACATAGAGCCACGTGCTCCAGAATGGTACTTTAACCAGAAGATCGACTACTTGAAAGATAAGGTTCATCCTTCTTTTGTGAAGGATCGTCGAGCCATGAAGGTGAAAATCTGATTTTCCGTGTATATAGCTTTTCCTATGCTTTTTATGGAACTTAATTGCTTAACAACGCTGTTTTCATGTTTTCCTGGCAGAGAGAGTATGAAGAGTTTAAAATTCGTGTCAATGGTCTTGTTGCAAAAGCAACAAAGGTGCCAGAGGAAGGATGGGTCATGCAAGATGGGACACCTTGGCCAGGAAACAATACAAGGGACCATCCAGGGATGATCCAGGTCAGCTGGCTTTGGGTTAAATAGGTTTTTAAAATATTTTGCATGGTCTTTGCTTTTGGTGAATTGGTTTTTGACGTAATTTGTTCGGTCTTTGGCTTTTCTTCATCTGACATGGTTCAAAATCTCGGCCAAATCGTATCTTAACGGCTAGGTTGTATCGGATTTTCTCACTCCACCGATACGAGATATCGCCCAATATTCACCGCGATATGTCCGTGACAGCCGATTAAGGACCGGTTATACCGCTACCGCGACAACGACCGTTACCGAGATTTAAAACCATACTTACAATTTCAAATAAAGGAAACAAAATAGTCAACATGCATAGGCTTTGGAATAATGTGTTAAGTCCTAAACCTGAAACCTCTTTTGGGTTCTTCCTTCCAGTTTGACATTATACAATCTTCAACTGTTTACAGAGAGAAAGGAAGAATAATTTAGTCAAAAAAATGTTAGAAGTTACCATCTCCAACTGCTTACAGGGAAAAGGAAGAAAGATTTGGGAAAAAAAAAATAAAAGTTACTATCTGCAACTGCATTTACACTGACGTTTCCTAGTCTTCAGCATGCTGCTTGTAAGAATGAAGTATAATCCAATGTTGCTCAATTAAGCCCCGTTTCCTCCATCGTGTGCCTGTTCGATTTGATTGGTAGGAATAGTACAGTATATAGGTGGTGATTTGAGTTCTGTCATCTCTGTACATATTTATGCTTGGGTTTTTCTAGATTTCAGGTTTTCTTTCTTTGAGATTAACGTGGCTTAGAAAGGGATATATGATATATCGCATATTAAGCAGGTGTAATTCACTTTACAGTCTAACTATGTTTCCTACATTTGTTGGTGGTTCTTGCAGATATTCTTGGGTCAGAGTGGAGGACTTGACACTGATGGTAATGAACTTCCACGACTCGTGTACGTTTCTCGTGAGAAACGTCCTGGGTTTCAGCATCACAAAAAAGCTGGTGCTATGAATGCTCTTGTAAGTAGTCATCTGCAAGTTCAGCAATACCGCCTTTTCTAGGATCAAGTAGGCTTAATTACTCTGTTTGACTATCTTGCAGGTTCGTGTGGCAGCAGTACTCACAAATGGACCATTCTTGTTGAATCTTGATTGTGATCATTACATAAACAACAGCAAAGCTTTGAGGGAAGCAATGTGTTTTATGATGGACCCTAACCTTGGGAAATATGTTTGCTATGTTCAGTTCCCGCAGAGATTTGATGGAATTGATAGAAATGATCGATATGCTAACCGTAATACCGTGTTCTTTGATGTGAGTTCATATTTGTTCTTGTCTCGCATGTGCTGCTACAACAATTCAGTTATGGCTTCACGGTGTTTTATGCCTCTACTAAAATTTGTTGTTTGTTTGGCTTCAGATTAATCTGAGAGGTTTGGATGGCATCCAAGGACCTGTGTATGTGGGGACGGGATGCGTCTTCAATAGAACAGCCTTGTATGGTTATGAACCTCCTATCAAGCCCAAGCCAAAGAAGAAGGGAGTATTGTCTTCATGTTTTGGTGGATCTAGAAAGAAATCAAGCAAGAAAGACTCAAAGAAGTCAAATAAACATGCTGATCCTACTGTACCAATTTTCAATCTTGAAGATATTGAGGAAGGTGTTGAAGGTATTCTAGTTCGTTTCCTTCATTTCATTTCCAATCAGAAGTCATTTCTGTTTGAAAGCCATATTTGGGTCGCTAAAAACTTACAAAAGACAGTCTTACGTGTAAGAACAACACTCTGACCTTATAGTAATACACAAGGATTTAGGTTGTTTCACATGTGAATCTGAACCTGTTTTCAATCTTGAAGATATAGAGGAAGGTTTTGAAGGTATCCTAGTTCGTTCCTTCAGTTTATTTTCAATCAGAAGTCATTTCTATTTGAAAGCCATTTTTTGGTCGCTAAAAACTTACAAAAGACGGTCTTATGTGTAAGAACAACACTCTGACCTTATAGTAATACACAAGGATTTAGGTTGTTTCACATGTGATCAGTCACTGTTTTCTGGCGGAGTAGGTATGAGATAGATGGCCCCTTTTTTTTTTAGGGATAAGCCGAACAACCAACAACTGCTGAATCTGGGAGTCACTGCTACTGTGGCATCCTGCTAAAGGGTGTCACATATTTTGAACTGTGAAATGACAGGTTATATGTTCTGATGATTTGTTTGTGAAGGTGCCGGCTTTGACGACGAGAAAACATTATTGATGTCCCAAATGAGCCTGGAGAAAAGGTTTGGTCTATCTGAAGTGTTTGTGGCATCTACTCTGATGGAGAATGGAGGAGTTCCGCAGTCTGCGACCCCTGACACTCTCCTCAAAGAAGCTATTCATGTTATCAGCTGTGGTTATGAGGACAAAACTGATTGGGGAGCTGAAGTATGTTGCCTCTTCTTCGTCGTGTGTTATTTATTCTCGCCCTCTCATTTATATTGTCTTCTTTTGATTTTGATGGCCAAACAATGCCGATTTCGACCGATATTTTTTCACAATTTACAATTACAGCTTCTAGACACTAATATCATAAAAATAGTTGTCTTTGATAAATCAATTCGATCATATTTCTAAATATATTGGAAAAGTAATACTCAAAGTTGACATCGTTTTGGTCCAAAACTCCAAAGTCATAAGGGGACAGTAATTTGGGAATGAATGCTGTATTGTACTGTATATATTTGCTAAGAAGGGAGCATTATGTCATTTATTTCTTTTTTTTCAATTCACTACATGCAAAAATAGCAATTAACTACATGCAAAAATACATTTTGTTATCAAATGCACACGTTCAAGTAACAAGTTTGTGATCTTTCCAGATTGGGTGGATTTACGGGTCGGTTACAGAAGATATTCTGACAGGGTTTAAAATGCATGCTCGGGGTTGGCGGTCAATCTACTGCATGCCAAAGCGGCCGGCTTTCAAGGGATCAGCTCCTATTAACTTGTCTGATCGTCTAAATCAAGTGCTTCGATGGGCTTTGGGTTCAGTTGAAATTCTTTTCAGTCGTCATTGTCCCTTATGGTATGGTTATGGTGGAAGGCTGAAATGGCTCGAGAGATTTGCTTATGTCAATACTACTATCTACCCTATCACCTCTATTCCGCTGCTTTTATATTGTACCCTACCAGCTGTGTGTCTTCTCACTGGAAAGTTCATTATCCCTCAGGTATGCAGAATGTTGTAACTTCTGAGTATGTCAATTAGTTTTTCTCCGTGCCATCTTTTCTTTTATGCTCTCTCCATTTTATTTATGTTGTTCCAAATTTTGTAAATGTTGTATTTCGAAAATGCAGTTAAATAACATCAATAACCTTTTGAGTTTTTGACTAGAAGGAAATAAGGAAAATATAATTGAGATGGAGATAAGTATCATGAGTAGACCTGAGAAACGGGTTGTTTACTTGTTTGGGGATGGTTATTATGGGTTCAGCTAGTTATGCTTGCATTCTATGTTGCTTGGACTCGTTTAAAGGTATCCGACACGGGTGCGTGTCCAAGTGTCGGACTCGTCTATTTTATGAAAAAAATACAAGTTTTTGGTCTAAAATGAAGTGTCCAAGTGTCCTACCCATGTCCGAGTGTCGAGTATCCGACACGGGTACGTGAGGCAAAATGAAGGGTCCGAGCAACATAGCTTGCATTCTATTTTGGGTATGGATCTATTAGGGTTTGGTTGTTTCCTGGTCGGTGGTCACATTTGGGACGAATTGTTAGTGAACTCGCATTTGATTTGTTTCTAAATAATGTTATCTTTGAATTACAGATTAGTAACTTGGCTAGCGTCTGGTTTCTATCACTCTTTCTGTCAATTTTCGCCACGGGTATACTAGAAATGAGATGGAGTGGCGTTGGAATAGATGAATGGTGGAGAAACGAGCAATTTTGGGTGATTGGAGGTGTTTCGGCCCATCTGTTTGCAGTCTTCCAAGGTCTGCTCAAAGTCCTAGCTGGTATTGACACCAACTTCACGGTCACTTCCAAAGCATCAGACGAAGATGGGGATTTTGCTGAGCTGTATATGTTCAAATGGACGACCCTTCTGATTGCCCCCACCACGCTACTCATAATCAACCTAGTTGGAGTGGTGGCTGGAATCTCTTATGCAATCAACAGCGGGTACCAGTCTTGGGGCCCACTCTTTGGGAAGCTCTTCTTTGCATTTTGGGTCATCATCCATCTCTACCCCTTCCTCAAAGGTCTGATGGGCCGCCAGAACCGAACTCCGACAATTGTTGTGGTTTGGTCCATTTTGTTGGCATCCATCTTCTCTTTATTATGGGTACGGGTGGATCCTTTCACAACCCGAGTTACTGGCCCAAAAGTTGAAGATTGTGGAATCAATTGCTAGGTGGGCCCAATCAGACGAGTATTAATGTATTTGGATAAGTAGTTTATACGTGCAACTGGGTTTTATAATTATACGGTTCTCTTGTTTGTTCATTCTTTAAAAGTGTATGATTAGCAAAGTAGTGGCAGCTTTCCATAGCTTTCCTACAATCTATTTTGATGTGTTGGAACAAGTTTGGCCTGAAGTTTAATTAAATTTGTTTTGTAAATTGTAATGGTATGCTTGATAACTACTCTATAGTGTACCGAGTAATTTTCTCAGTTTCTTTCGAACTGTATTCGAGTGTTGGCTATAGGGACTAGGGAGATAAAGAAATTGAATGTTCATTGTCTTTGCGTTTTATGAATTGTGTTTTTTTCTTTTTTGTATGAGGTGTTGGTTAATGAGGGTACCATCGCCACAGTTTCAGCCAGGACTGCGACAAGTAGACCCCCTTTCGCCTTATCTTTTCATTCTTTGTATGAAGGTCCTCTCACACAATGTGTCTTACGCGCAGAGATTTGGCTCTTTAAGGGGAATTAGGCTTTGCAAGGGAATTCAGCCCATGACCCACTTGTTTTTTGCTAATGATGCGGTCTTTTTCCTGCAAGATATTGGGGATTCCGTGCGCGATTGAAGGGTATCCTGGATTTATACTGCCTGGCTTCAGGTCAGAAAATTAATGATGACAAATCAGGTATCATTTTTAGTCCTAGTACTACTTTGAGTAAAGCGAAAAAGTGTTTAGAGGTGCTGAATATACGGAATAATAAAGGTTTTGGGAAATACTTTGGTCATTTTCAGGGGTCCAAAAGAGACTTTTTTAAGGGTCTGGTGGATAATGTCATCGCCGTATAACTTCTTGGAATGGGGTTTTTCTCTCACCCGCGGGGCGTCTTACCCTTATATCCTCTATCCTATTCAATCTCTCCAATTACTTTCTATCGGTATTTAAACTACCGGCAAGTGTGACGAATAAGGTGAATTCGATTTTGTCACATTTTTGGTGGGCAGGGTGTAGGGTGGCTGATACGACTCATTGGTGCAGTAGAAACTTTCCCAGTTTACCCAAGAGTGAAGGGGGTCTGGGTATGCGAAATATTGGTTGTCTAAATCAGGCTTTACTGGCTAAAGTAGCTTGGCGTTTGGTTTCTGGAGAGGACTCTTATTTTTGTAAGGTTTTTCGTGCCAAGTTGTTTGGTGCAAGCGCATCCAGGGTTAATTTTTCCTTACCTAATCGTAATAATCTCTCATGGGGCGCACAAAGTATTCTTTACGGGTTTGAACTCTTGAATCGACATGTTGGGTGGAAGCCGAGAATAAACTCCCGTGTAAGTTTTTGGGATTCTAGGTGGGTGTTGGGGTTTCGTCCGGAGCCTAAGGAGGCTCTGTTAGGCCTTGATTATGTCTCTTTGAGGAACCTCCGGGTTAAGGATCTTCTCCAAAGTGAACATAAATGGAATAAAGGGATGGTTCGCGAACTTTTTGTGGAGGAGGATGCAGAAAAGATATTAGCAATGCCTTTGTGCTTCTCACAGACACGGGATGCGGTTTTTTGGCCACTTAGTAGTAGTAGTGGTAGGTATTCGGTCAAGACGGGTTATGGAGCAGCTTTTAACCAGTATATGGAGTGTAAGGTTTCAGAGAAGGATCGAACTAGGATGAATGCGAGGAGCCAGAGTTTCTGTAAAAAGAAACTTTGGAGGTTATCTGGTCCTCAGATTTAGAAGATTTTGGTGTGGAGAATTATAACTGATTCCCTTTCGGTAGGAAGTAACTTCATCAGGCGTAACATGTTGGTGGATGTGTCCTGTCATCTCTGCTTCCATGATGGCTCTATGGTTGAAACGTCAGAACATTTTTTTCGCGATTGCGTCATTGCTAGAAAGGTTAGGGTAGCATCTGAATTGGGGATACAAGGGGAACAGGGAGCCCATCTGGGTCTCGGTGAATGGATTATTAATTGGTTGTCTTTTTTAGGACGCTTGGTGGATGCAGAAAAACGGGTGGTGAGTTTTCTAGCTATCTTATGGTGTTTATGGGGAGTTCGTAACGCTAAGGTGTTTAGGGGGGAACCATTCCATCCATCTTCTGTCTTTGGTCTCTGGAAAGATACAACAAGGATGACCTTGTTGGCGATTGCAAAATTAAAAAAGGATGGGGGTTTTTGCGTGATGGGGGTACTGATATGGAAGAGAGGAGTGGTTTTAAGGAAGGTCAGCCTTTCTACGTGATTGGTGGTCCTTCCTCCGGTGGACCAGTACGTGTTAAGGTGGATGCGGCCTGGAAAAGTCGTTCTGATGGGGCAGTTGGTTGGATGTCCTGTCCAACACTGGGGATATTATCTTCTCCCATGGTTTCAAAGTTCGAGCTGAGTCGCCTCTACAGGCTGAGGTTCTGGGTCTTCGTGCTGTGGTTGAGTGGGCTCGGAGGGATGGTCTGCGTCACTTTGAGATTTCGTCGGATATTTTGCAGGTTTTATACCAGTTGGAAGGAGTGGAGATGAAGCATCATCTCATTAAAGGGCTCTTGGAAGACATTCGACATCTTTCCATTGATTTCCACTGCTTATGTGTGTGTTTTGTTCATAGATCTTTAAATAGCTTGCTCATGACGTTGCCCAAAGCGTCATGAGAATGTAGTTGGTTGTTAGGCATTTTCTTTACAGTTGTCAAAATAAAAAAAATAAAAAATCAAGTTGGCCACTGGTGTTATTGTAGGTATCCAATATCTTTCGAATCCTGAAAAAACGTTTAATGATCGGACTACACGTCTTTGAGGTTGTTGCGTAGAGTCGATAATTAATGGAACGGTTCTTCACAAAATTCGGAACCTGAGGCAACCCAAGTCAAGAATGCAAAATACCCTCCAAATGACCCTACCATGTTGACCCAATTGTAAAATATCTCAAACACAAACAAACACAAGTACAATCCAATCCTTAAAAAACAACCAAGCAAACACCATATTGTCACGCCATGAGGCCCGCGCCTCAATCACACACCGCAAGCATACATGCGGCTCAATCAACACTAGAAATAGGCCTCGCGCCTCTTTCCATGCTCTACACAGATCCAAATCACACTAGAAATAGGTCTCTAAACCACATTTTAGGGTACGCGAGTGTCCGCCCCTTATCTTCTCCCTTTGAATTCTAGACCCAACTTTCTAAGTCAAAAATCTCGACACGTGAATTAGACCTACCGATCTAATTTCACAACTCTTACACACTTTGTTTGGTATTGTCGACGTGTATTCAACAACTTGTCTGACCATTTGCCCCTACACTTGACATACTAAGTAAAAGCAACACCCTTTCTTACAAAATTTGATTTCAAACCGAGTTTTTGCCTTGTTAAAACGTTCTTTATTAATTTCTCATTAGCATCAAACATGTAAGTCTGAGAGGTGTGATTATCCTCCTCTTCCATGTTTATTTGTTCTTTATCATTTTTATAATATACAAGTGTAAATGAAGCATAATATGATCTCTTATTAATGAACAATAAAACGGATCTGGATTTCTATAAGAACCATGGGTCTGATTATCTGGCAACATAGCTCGCGTCCCCATTTGGGGCCTGCCTGGATCCCTGCGTCCCAATCAAACCTCTGTTTGACAAGAAGCAATCCATTTCTGACTTTATTCCTTTTTACTCATTTTTATTATTTTCTAAATCTCAATTAAATCATCCTTGCAGCATTTCCATATTATTAAATCACTGTTTTTAATTAATCATTTCATTAAATTTCAATTATTACCCATATTATTTATACGATTTTTTTAACGCATGTCCCGAGGACACACGTTAATAATCCCTTATCCATTAGTTTCCACCCATAATTAATTATTTACCATTAATTTAAGAAAGTTTTAAAAAAGTACCTTATTTATATTTTATTTTATTTTATTTCCTCTCACTTTGTTACTGTAATTGCTCATTTTCCATCCGATTGACGCATCTTATATACAAGAAAAAATTTTGGGTCCTCCTGGAGGACCACATCATTGTCCTCCCAAACCTATTATAAACCGACGCCTGTATTCTATTTAATTAGAAAAAAAATCAACTGAGACCTCTTATTTCCTTCAACAACAAATATGTCGCCTGCCTAACTCTTTCCCTTTCTCTTTCCATCTGAATAAAAAAAAGAAAAAGAGAGATTCCTGCCAAACCAGAACACTCATCTTTTTCAATTCAAATAAAATTCAATGAAGGAAGCAAGGTCACCTAAAGTAAATTCGTAAGTTTCGTTCTTTTCTATCCTTTTTTAATTTCGTAGTTTAACATTGTAGTTCATAAAACATGTGACATCGTTTGCCACTGTTGAATACTTTTCTATTGGATTTGCTTATCAATACGAGTATTTTGCAATTGATTTGTACCCAGATTGAAGAGTCAATGGCGAGAACACCTAAGTGAGGGAGGGAGTGAATTAGGTGTCTATTTTAAAATCTTAAGCTTAATAAAAGCTTATTTAAAACTCAATAACCCTTTGAACAATACTTAGAAGAAATGTGAAGTTAATACTTAGAACTATGAAGTTAGAAGTATGCAACAATAATTCAGCAAGTAAAAGTCACTGTGTACTCGACCGTTGTTTATGAAAGTTAAACGTGAGTTTGAGTGTGCAGCTGAAATAAAACAAAATAGACACGACAAATGATGTTTTTAAAACTGGTTCAGTCAATACTCCGCGACCTACCTCCAGCGCTATTTTATTAAACGTCTTAGAAGTAAACTCATACAAACTTAGACCTCCCCGAATAATAAAACAACTTCCCAACCTACTCCGGTTGCTATTTTCTTAAAAGCTACTGCGCTTCCAAGACTCTTGCTTAAAGCTACTCTGTAATAAGATTTTTTCTTTGGGATACTCCGCCGAAAGACTCCATGCTTAAAAGCTACTCGCTTTGAAGACTTCGTGCTTAAGATAACTCTATCCTAAGACTTTGTTTAGTTCTACCCAGTTTGTTACAAGACTCCACTTATCTCAATGTTGTTCACACAATGAACGGAGGAGATAAAGTTTAAGTACTAACACGAGATCATTGAACAATATTTGAAAGACTAAGTGCAACAAACAACTCTTTAAAAAGACTCTAAAGTAAATTTGCAAAGGGTGACTCAATGATTGTTAAGTGATAAAAGATTTTGCAAAGTTAATTTACTCGATTAAAGCTTAAGTCCTTTTCGGTTTTAAAGTCTTTGTTGCACACTTGTAAAAATGAATTAAGCAAGGTATTTATAATGTCCAAGTAGTGTATACTTCACACACTAAAATATCTCACACACCATTAGTTCAAGTGATAAAAATATTGTAAATAGTTTGCTTGGGCAACATGCACAAGTCACCGAATTCTTCATCAAGCAATTGATATTCTTCCTTAAGAAATCAATGCATACTAATGCAAGAAATCAGATTTGTACACACACAAATATGGGTTAGGTTTTGCATCAAGAAATAAGCACAAATGGTTGTGTTTATGGGAACCATAAACCTTTTCATAATTGTAAAAGTAAACAACCCATTCTTGGTAAGTGTCTTATTTTCCAAGCAACCTCATTAGCAAGACATTGAAAGCTCTAATTTTCTTCAAAGAGATCAAAACTTTTCCAGAAAATCATTTGTGAAAGTTGAAAGCATTTTAACAGTAGTTCAAAAGATTTTCGAAATATTTCTTTGAAGGCGAGTCAGAAATCAGAGTTGGCTGTACTGTTGTTTTTAGCACGTAGACATAAAATCGAGTTTAATGATCTTACAACAAAATGACTCTTACACTAATGACGATATTCATATTTGATCTTCTTGATAACCTTGAATTGACAGTTTGGAGCTTCTTGCTACATGATTAAAACTTAAGAGGCACATGATTAAATAAACAATAAGATTAATTTGTCTTAAAGCATCATCAACACTAGCTTAATCAAATTGGGTCTCAACATAGATCCATTAAATTGATTTTCTATTCATACATTGGCACTTTAATTTTCTTAATTTCTTTTTAAGATGATTGTTAATAAAGTTCCCCAAATTAAAAGTATTGCTTTTGAGGTTTTTTTTTGTAAGTTTCAATGTTGTGAAAAATTGGTGTCTGGCCTTGGAAAGTATTTGAGTTGAGTTGTTATGATGCTAGGGTTTATGTCATGCTAGTGCTGAACTGCTTTGGGTTTGCTTTTTTAGCTTTATTTATAGTTCTGGGTTTTTAGCTGCTTGTAATGTAATGTTATCATTTTGTTCACAAAAAAGAATTCATCATTGCTTCAAAGTAAAAAAAACATAGTCGAGGAATCTTATGTAATAAGTAAAACTAGTTTAATATAAGGTTCTATTTGTTGAACTAAAAAGAAAAAAAAAGTCTTGAATCAGCATTGCATTGCTTCAATTCACATGACTTTTATACTGGCTATGATGCCCTTGTCAGGCATTCCTAGGCTGACTATAATCTGATCAGGGTAGGATTTATCCTGGCTCAACACTCTATAAGAGAGAAAATGCAGGAGTTTGGTGTGTTAGGATGATATGACTGACACGGTGGTGATAGGGCCTCAGATGATTTAGGAGATGGTTGAGAAGGTGTAGCTAATTCGCTAGAAAATGAGAGCAGCACAAGATAGAGAGAAGAATTATGTTGATTTGAAGAGGAGTGATATTGACTTTGCAGTTAGGGATAGGGTTTTACTGAAAGTGTCTCCAATGCGCAGTGTAGTGCATTTTGGGAGTGCATTTTGGGAAGAGAGGAAAACTGAGCTAGAAGTTCATTGGACCAATGAGATTTTAGACACGGTTAGAGAAGTGGATTATTGTTTGGCTCTTCCTCTAGCTCCGGATAAAGTCCATAATGTGTTTCATGTATCACAATTGAGGAAGTATATGAGCAATCCTTCTTATATACTTGAACCTGAGACAGTGAAAATGGACGAGTAACTGACATATTTGGAAGTAGCTAAGGAGAGTTTGGAATGGAAGGTGAGTGTAACACTACATTTTTCTGTGTCTGTGTCTGTGGCTACTCTATCAAGTAGGGCTTACTCTGTCGAGTAAGTAAGTGTAATTTAGAATCAGGGTCTGTCCGTTGGGCACTCGATCGAGTATGTGTGACACTCGATCGAGTA
>VHZZ01007543.1:17714-46778 GCA_009801015.1 Silene noctiflora | reverse complement strand
CTTTGTTTAAGACAGTTTGGCTTTGCGTTGTAAACGGTTAAATTCTATAATTAAAGCTTGTTTCTTTATTGTCTATTTGATTATCATTGTCCCGGAAAACCGGGATGGTAGCATCTCTATATCTAAGGTGGCCTGGTAAGGCACTTTGGACCATGGGGGTGTTACAATCCGACCCATAATTGAACATCCGAAATGGTCTGAAATGACTTGAAATTACAAGTATTAAATCATACTAGTTTTATATACACTCCAAAATAAAGGGTTCATTTGATTGCAACATTTCATAATAAATGACTAATTCTATAAGATACTTTTTGTTACTCACATTAGTACTAATCAAGTATTTTAACCATCAACTAGACATAAATGACATTCCCGTAATCACCCGACAACTTGACATTTGACACTGCTCCGAAATAATGTGATCCAACCCGACCCAAAATAAAATGTATGTCATACCTGGAATCACCCGATCCAATTTAACCAAACCTAAGTTTATTTCTGGCCAAGCTAACCCGACCCAAATCCAAACGCATTCGAATCGAGACCCAAATCTGACCCCGAAACCCCAATTAACCCAAACTTATTCAACTCGACCTAAATATTTATTATCATAAATTGATTGTTATCTCAAATAACTTGAAAACAACAAAGCAACCAACCCAACCCGTTTCAAATTCTTACAAACTCGAACCACCCAATCCAAAATTGACCCGACCCGACCCGAAGACTATATGTTTAACCCCGACCTGGATGGATGGTGGCCTTAGTGGGACGGGTGAAGCTTCACGAGCCCTTGTTTCTAACCTGATTCCCCCTTTCTCCTTGAATATAAACCCTAAATCTTCAATTCTCCCATTTAAACGCAGTCACCACCCCCATTCCTCCATCTCCATTTCTTCTTCTCATCAAGGTTTGTTCCTCGCTCCCATCCTTCATATCTTTATACTTTTAATTCAATTAGCTATATCTTATATATCTCTCTTTTTCATCTTATATCATCGTTTTAACTATTTTGTCATCTATATTTAGTTTGTTGCATTTGTTTTCATTGATTTGTTTCGTTTTTTTATTTGTGTTATTGATTTTTTCTGTTTTTATGTGATTTATTGAGGTGGGTTGTGTTTTAATTTGTGTTTTTAAGGTTTGATTTTGTTGTATTTGTGATTTAGTTCGTTATTACTTGCTTAAACCCTAAAAATTGGGGTTTAAGTTGAAATTAGATAAACCTCAGATTTCGGAAATCTATTCAATTTGATTATGAATTTATGTGTTTGTTATGCTGGAAGTTTAATATTTACGCAACTTATGACGGTAGAAACAGTAAGAATTTGATTATGAAAATTTAAGATTTACCTAAAATTAGGGGTTTAGCTATAAATTACATGAAGCTCAAGTTTTGAATTGGTATAATGACGGCATAAAGTTCTATCAATTTGATTGTGAAATTATATTTGTCTGGTGTGTCTCTAACATGAGATTTAAGCCTAAGAGCTAGTCTTTTATTGAACAAAGAGCGTTTATTAATAATTACATTAAAGTACGTTTAAGTCTGCAACTGCGCCGAATTGATACCTTTAGTTCATATACTTGGAGGGGTTTGCTTGTATTTTGGTTGATTTAAGTTGTTAGTCTATTTAAGTATTTTGATCAGTATGCATTGCATTGTTCCAGTAAGGTAGTAACTAGTAACCAGTTTACGTTGCGTGTAAATTGACGTCTTTGAAATTAACTGTCATGTAAAAGAATGTCTTACAGTCACACGTGAGACTATCCAAAATCCCTTTTTGTAGTATTCAGTTAATTGTAGTGTTAATTGATTGATCTTAGGTGAAAGACCGTCTCAAATAAGTTTTGGTGTTAAATAAATTTTGGTTGGTTGATTTCTCAGGGGTTGAGAAGTGACTTGCAAAAATGGTTCAGTACAATCTTAAAAAGATCACTGTTGTTCCCAATGGGAAGGACCTGGTCGACATCGTTCTATCCCGTACGCAAAGACAAACACCTACAGTTGTGCACAAAGGTTATGCTATCTCCCGCCTTCGGCAATTTTACATGAGAAAAGTGAAGTACACTCAGCAGAATTTCCATGAGAAGCTTTCTGCTATTATCGATGAGTTTCCCAGGCTTGATGACATCCATCCTTTCTATGGTGATCTTCTCCACGTCCTTTACAACAAGGATCATTACAAACTTGCTCTTGGGCAAGTCAATACTGCAAGAAATCTGATTTCCAAAATTTGTAAGGATTATGTTAAGCTGTTGAAGTATGGTGATTCCCTTTACCGATGCAAATGTCTGAAGGTTGCTGCTCTTGGTCGAATGTGTACTGTGACTAAGCGCATTGGTCCTAGTTTGGCCTATCTCGAACAAGTTAGGCAACATATGGCTAGGTTGCCTTCCATTGACCCGAATACCAGGACGGTCCTGATTTGTGGCTACCCCAACGTTGGAAAGAGTTCATTCATGAACAAGATCACGAGGGCTGATGTTGATGTGCAACCATATGCATTTACGACAAAATCCTTGTTTGTGGGTCATACCGATTACAAGTATCTGAGGTATCAAGTGATAGATACTCCTGGAATTCTCGACCGGCCGTTTGAAGATAGAAACATCATTGAGATGTGCAGTATTACTGCTCTGGCACATCTACGCGCGGCAATCCTCTTCTTCCTGGATATCTCGGGATCATGTGGGTATACCATTGCACAACAGGCAGCGCTCTTCCACAGTATCAAGTCTCTTTTCATGAACAAGCCATTGGTGATTGTGTGCAACAAGACAGATTTGCAGCCATTTGATGGACTTTCCGAAGAGGACAAGAAGCTGGTCATGGAAATGAAGTCGGAGGCTCTGAAAACTCTTGTTGGAGGGGGCGAGGCTGCAAATGAAGATGGGGTTCTTTTGACCATGAGTGCTTTGACCGATGAAGGGGTTACTGCTGTAAAGAATGCTGCATGTGATAGGTTACTAGAACAAAGGGTGGAGCTCAAGATGAAGTCAAAGAAGATCAATGATTGCTTGAACCGTTTTCATGTGGCCATTCCAAAGCCTCGGGACCAGAAGCCAAGGCCACCTTGCATTCCTGCTGGGGTATTGGAGAACATGGCAAAGGAAGCTGCTGATAAAGCTGAGAGGGAGAAGCGCAAAACTGAAAGGGATTTGGAGGATGAGAACGGTGGTGCTGGTGTTTATTCTGCCAGCTTGAAGAAGCACTATATCTTAGCAAATGAGGAATGGAAAGAGGACATCATACCCGAATTCCTTGATGGGCACAATGTCTTTGACTTTGTTGACCCCGATATCCTTCAAAGGCTGGAAGAGTTGGAGAGGGAAGAAGGGATCCGTATGGCAGATGCAGCGGAAGAAGAGTTTGAAATGGATGGTGATGAATTGACCCCAGCTGAGAAGGAGGCATTGGCGGAAATCAGGAAAAAGAAAAGCTTACTCATCCAAGAACACAGGATAAAGAAAAGCAATGCTTCAAGCCGGTCTGTTGTTCCTAGGAAGTTTGACAAGGACAGGCAATTTAATACAAAAAGAATGGGGAGACAATTGTCGAAGCTAGGAATTGATCCTTCGGCAGCTATTGACAGAGCTCGGAGCAAATCTAGGGGTCGAAAGAGGGAGCGATCCGCCGGTATGGACATAGATGGTGGTGATGCTATGGATATGGATGAACAATCCGCCAAGAAGAAGCTCCGGACATTGTCAAGACCTAGGTCAAGGTCGAGATCACGTCCCCCAACTGAAGTGATCCCAGGTGAAGGACTAAGGGACTCGGACCAAAAAGGCAAGGCTATTCAGAAGGCTTACAAGTCTGTCAAGAATCGGAATAAGAATGCTCGTAAGGGTGAAGCTGACAGGACAATCGTCACTCTCAGACCTAAGCATCTCATCACTGGGAAGCGGGGGAATGGAAAAACGGACCGCCGTTAAGTTAGTTCAGTTCATTACCTTTTGCAAGTCTACAAGTTCTGCTTCTGAGTTTTGTGCTTTCGTTTTTCTTTACATTTGGTATTTTGCTCTATTTAGACCACTTTCAAGTGCTGTTTTTCTTTTTGGTATGACTGTTAAGCGACTCGGTAAACTACAATACTTTTTACAAGTATTATTTATATTTATATTTATATTCCCAGTTAAAACATTAATGTTCCAAGGTGCAAGTTTTGTTTTAAGAATGTTTTCTTGATATTAGTCGTATGGCGTGTCTTGTGATGCATCATGCATGTGCTCTGAGTGAGCTTTAGGGTAAGACTTGAGAGAATGCATTTGTCTGGGCTCAATTGAATGAGTTCAGTTGGGTTCTGTTCAGTTCACTCTAAAAGAACAAGGTCCTAAGTATATAAGCAAGCTTCTATTTTTGGTCCCGCTGTCTGGCCTGTACAAGAACTGGATACATAAGAGCATATGACATATGGTTGACCAAGTAAACCCATCTTGAATCCGTTGGCTTTTTTTGTTCATGGACGCGCATTACGCGTTAGGCTTGGCTAATAGGCCGTGAAATTTTTCACGATGCATCCAGGAATATCACTCTTGTTATAGTTTTTGTGTATAATTGTCGTACAAAGTACTCATTTTAATAGTACGTATCAACAAACTTTTATAAAGTACTCATTTTATAGTATGTTGTAACAAAAATTGGTCACTTTTTAATATAAATGGGCAGTTTTTAAATGCTCGTATGGTATGATGGTTTTAATTTCCCTTGTAACTGTTCAAATTAACAGTCCAAAATGAATCGTTTTGGTTGTTTCACTTTTGGGTTTGCTTTCCCGGTATTCCCCCTCACCTCAATTATATTTATTTCAGTTTTTTCTTAGAAACTTCACCTGCAGCAAATCAAGCGACAATGGCAGGTATATTTATTTCAGTTTTTCTTAAATCGTTGTCCTCTATGTCAAGCAGGTTGGTGACAGAAGTGCTATTTGTGTTTTAGAAATTCAGTTTGTTCAGTTTTGGGTGACGTGACTGAAATTCAGGTAAGATATTGCTCATTTCGTCACTGTACTTGCTGAGGTTCTTGGTGGGAATGAACTTATTGTACTCGCAAGAAAGTTCCTATTTGTCAGGCCTTGATTTTAACCTCAAGAAACTTTCAACGAACAGCCTGAACAGCTATTTTTCAGGAAATTTATTTTTCGGAGATGAATTTGAACTTATTGTTCGTTGGTGGGAATGAACTTATTGTACTCGCAAGAAACTTATTGTTATTGTTATTACTGTTATTATTATTACTGTTGTTGATATCTTCGTTGCTTTCGTTCAGGGTTTAGGACCTGGTCTACCATCCCTAACTTTAACATTACTCTTGCTGTTTGGTGTTGAATCGTTTGTGCTGCTCTTTTTTTGGAGTGTTTGGTATACCTACCGCTCATTCCATCATATTCCAAAGCCGAAGAAGCCTTAAGTAAATTTATGTCTGTATTTCCATTATCGTTTTTGCTTGGCTGGTTGGTCACCTACATATAGATCTGAGTCTGATAACCCTGGTTGTTCTTATCCTATGATTAGCGTAACTTTTCTCAAGTTCTCAGTGGTGCGCATTTGTTCAACCATAGACCTCCATCCTCATTCCTTATGCTCATTTATGCTTCCAGCCACTTCCACAGTGCTTAAGTTCCTGCTTGTTTAAAAGGTATTCTTTTGTTGTTCTATTGTTCTTGCTATCGTTCCCAATTATTCTCTGGTTTTGAATGCCTTGTTTTTAACATAGATTAGCCATTATTTGACGCAATTTTACACCCATTTTGCATTGAGTTGGTTAGAAGAAACCTCTTTGTGATGTAAAAATAACGGTAAGGGTGCTGCAGACGTTCAGGAGAAACATTTTTTCTCATCTCTAAAGTTTATCTCACCATTACTTTTGTGGATCTCGATTTCATGGTGAGGTACAGGGCAGCTTCCAGCACAGCTCTTCATCATTGTTTTTGGTGTCGTTTCCTGGGGGTGGCTTTTATGGTGCTGAAGTAGCTGAACATTGCATCTTGCAGCGCAGCCATGAAGTCTTGAATGTTACTCGATGATTTTCTCAGACTGTTTATGTGCGTTTAGATACTTTTAGTATCTTCAAACTAAACGTTGATGTACTTGTGGTATCTTTGGGCCACCAATCTGTCTGTTTTAATTTGTTTACGTATGTTTACCCTTGACATTGCTATTCATATTATTTTTATTTTGAGCTTCCTCGGTTTGGATTTACTGCTCCTGGCCATTGCAGTTCTAGGGAAGACGGGGGTGGCAATTTGATGTCGGCAGCGCGCTAAGGTTGACAATCGCATCGGTGGCCTCAAGTAGAATATCTTTCTACAGAAAATGTTCCCAAAGAATTGGTATTTATATAGTTCATGGCTGTTATATTGGTAATTATACATTTATACTTGAGTTTCATTGTTCATTTTTTTACATATGTGATATTCTTGTTGTTTGTGTTAGTATTTCCATTTTGTGAACAATGCTGTCGACGACTGAGGATACAGTAAAACTCTCAGTTTGAGATGCTAGATCTTTAAACATAATTTCTATGATACGATTCCCATAGCGTGTTTCTGTGCAACTAATGCATACTAGTATACTACCCCCCATGTTATACACTGATCTCTATTGAATTATGTAGGTGTTTTTCTTTGTTAAATTCCAATATGATTATGACTGCTTTTACAAAACATGATGGACCGAACTCCTTGGGGGTATCGCGCAACAACCAAGTCTACAGTTGGCTAGCTGGCTAATAATACTCCCAAAACAAGGCAGAGAAAAACAACAGTAGAGCACATCTCGTGACTGGCATCTCTATTTTTTTTAAACAGTACTAGAGGAGAGCATTTTAACACCCCTATCTACCAAGGAGCTTTAGCCAGACCTTCCCTAACAGATATGGGCGTTACCATCTCAGTTGCCCGAGGATAAGCATATCATAACGTCAATAAAAGAACATTTAAAGTATAATTACATGTTAAACTCATTACAAAAGAAGGTACAACTGATACATCTATTCAACTACGTTGAGACTCTATAAGCCAAACTCAGTGAAAGACGCGTCCCTCCAAAGCATCCAGACAAACCATAGCAAAACCTGTTAAGATAGACTGCTCACCAGAAGGATCACCGTAGACACACAACAAGAAGAAAACAAGCAACACCACACAAGGTCAGTAACTGAAGATAAACGCACTGACATAACATATACAAGCATAACTCCAACTCCTTTACATCTCCGTACATCTGACTAACACCGATGTGTTGTCTTGCCGGATTACCAGTCGCAACTAGTAATCCACACCGCCAGTGGGGACCGCAGCCTTACCACCTAAGCCCGCTCAAAACCATAAAGCGATAACCCATTGACCATTAATGTGCACACCCCCCTTTGTGACGGGAACCACAAGGGGCGGAACAAGGGCGTGAAGCCATTCCCGAAGATGACTCCACTCAGCCGAGGGCGCACCTCGCGAACCACACACAAACAGAATATCACATCATCCATATTACACATCATACACATCATAAATCAACAGTACTGAGTAGGAAAACCTACCTTCAGCGATCTGCAACTAGCATCACGATCCTATGACTGTGAAACCGCCATCTACAACCCATAACAATAAGGACATACTCTCATTACCAAAAGCAATAACCCTACTAACTCAAGGATGACGGTGATGATGATGACTTACCTAAGCCCGACATACCGGCGATAAGACCGCAACGCGACTCGAGTCTCCATCTCCATGATAGCTTCCAAGGTGAAGGACTAGAGAAATGAGTGATGGTGAGGGAGTGTCGTCGATCTAGGTTTAGGGGAAAAGGTTTGGGAAGACTGATTTGGTTTACAATCTCGCGATATAAATATTATAACGCTGAACCACCCGCACTCGATCGAGTGCCAACATACTCGATTGAGTAACTAGGCTACTCGGCCGAGTAGCCCGAGCTAGATTGAGTCCCAACACTCCCAAGGCTGCTAAGTCCTCAAGGTCCGCTCTATCAAAGGTTCTGACGGTCAAACACAGGTGTAAGGCCAGTCAACGGGTCCCTAAAAGGGACGGGTATTACAAGCATATTTACAGGAACTATGGTGGTCCTGCTTCATTATTCGTAACATTGACCTAATTATTTAGATGCGAAATGTTATCAAATGTTTACTTACGATGTAAACTTTAGCACTTCGTATTACTATAGGGAGATTACGATCGTTATTAATATGACATTGTGACCCTGTGTCAAAAGATCACTGGGAAATGATATTTGATTCTACTCGTTATTCAACGACAAAATTTATGAAATCGTTGTTATTAGTAACGAATTTTTTACAGTTTGTGTAGATTGCCAATGATCGATTAATTATTCATTCAGTGCTTAATAGTCTATGATTTTACTCCTTATTCACCAACCAAATTTCTAAAATCATTCTTACCAAGAGTAATAATATAACAAATTTAAACATTTTTCAGCTTACGACGGATAGTACCCGTCTTCAATGAGAATTTGTGTACTTTTTAAGCGAAGGAGAAAGTATTGGTTGGCCCTTTTGAGTAGCTAGAAAAAATCCCAGCTAGATAGGAAGATTGAGGGATCCATACTCAATAAAATGAGCTTTTACATTTGATTAATAATGATGACAACAAATTATAGTTAATGAAGACCTTGAACAAACGACAGCAAGGATCTTAATAAACAACATGTTAATCAATAATTATTAACGGTCGACTGTCGCTTTCTTAATTTAATCATCATTTTAAAACATCCTTCAACGGTACAAAACTATGTTTATGTCCCATTCCTCTACCTTCTGCAGTCTGCTCCTCACCGTCCGATCGCCGGCCATTGCATCACTAATCTCATATGTATATGAATATTTCGTACAATTACGGAGTAATTTACACAATGTTGAAAAAATTACGAGTGAATTTTAGTTAGGTCTTGTCGTTCAAGACCTTGTATACTGTGGTAAATATATGAGTTTACTAAGTTAAAAAATGATAAAATGATTGACTACTGAGTATCTTAGAACTTCTTTGAATAATTTATCTTTTCTTGATTGATTTTGGAATAAATTAATTTTAAACTTAGGAATTTGAGCTTTTTATCTTTTATACATGTAATTTATCCCTCAAAGTTATTCTAATTATCAATCCATTAATTTTATAATGAACCGAGTTCTTCAATTTTATACAAATCAACCTCAAGATACATCACTTGAAATGATTTACCTTTTGTGTTTGAAAACCGAAAAAGCAAAAATGATCATATAGTTTAAGACCTGCCAAATTAGTTTTGCAAATTCACCTTGTTACATTTTAACCATTAAGCTAGGATATAGATAGATTTTCGCACAAGAACAATGTGCTTTTTGTAATTTTAGTCTCAAATACATCACTAATTACTCATAGTAATGACGTTCTAACATTGTTTTGCCAAATTACGATAGTTTAACTTAACCGTCTTCCACTTAACGTTTCTTAAAGCTGTCACATCGACTCTCCATAATCTACCTTGCCCAAGTTCAATGTTACCCACACCAATTCGCCAAATATTTTCAAAATCAGCCTAACTAATAAACATTTCATTTCTATTAGAAGATTCATTTTCTAAGGACAATTTTTCATTTTTTCGACTCACAAAACATCTCAAGAAACGGCTATATGATATGTTGTGGGCCCAAGAACATGGCAACATGGAATGAGTTGTCATAATACAATTAGTGGGCTGTCATAATGTCAAATGATTAAACCCTCCTTATCATAAATATACAAATTATAAAATATTATGCTCTTATAAAAAAAAAGTTACTCTTAACATTTTATCCTTTTCGTCTAAAAAAAAGTTGGAATTAAGTTAAATTTAATGGAACTGAACTGAAGTACTAAACTGAATAAAGCTAAACAGAATTGAACTAAAGAGTTAATTTGTGAATAGATAAGCTGCACTGAACTAAACCGAAATAAAGAGTTAATTTGTGAAAAAAACGAGCTGAACTGAACCGATTAAAGATAAACTGAACTGAAATTAAGTCCAAAAAAACAAAACCTTGATACCAATAATAAGTTACTTTTTTAATATAATGAAATCCTCTCGCAATATAAAACCGTCTTACCCAACAATTATATAATAAAAAATAATATGAAAAATAATTCAATTAATTAATTCTCAAAAGTCTCCTCCCTACATAAACTCTCAAAAACCCTTCATGCCTTCTATCCTCCTATATAAACCAACCCTTTCCTTCACCTCATTTTCATAATCACTTCACATAATCACATCTTAATCTCCGTCTTAAATCCTTAATCACTTTCATTAACTTAAACTCGATACTGAAACCGAAACCGAAACCTAATCACTCCCTCTTAAAATGGCCAGACTACTAATCGCCGCTCTTTTCGCCCTCCTCGCCGTCACCGCCATCGCCCAATCCCCTGCTTCTGCACCCGCCAAATCCCCTATCCCCGCCGTTGCAACTCCACCCACTGCCACCGCAACACCTCCAACCGCCACCGCAACACCACCCACAGCCGCCGTGACCCCCACCGCATCGCCACCCACCACCACCGTGGCCCCCACCGCCGGTCCTACCGCCGCCACCCCAACCGCCGAGACCCCCGCCGCCGCTGGCCCCATCGCCGATGGTCCCGCCGCTGATGGTCCTGCTGCTGGTGCATCACCAGCCACCACTCCTTCCGGGTCTCCATCAAACGGAGCTGTGTCATTGAACAGAGTTGCGGTTGCTGGTGGATCTTTCGTCGCCGTTGCTTTGGTTTCGGCTTTGATGTTCTAGATCCAGATCTTTTGGAATTTATCATTTTGTTTCTCTAATTTTTTTTTTTTTTTTGATTGATTTTGTTTGGATTTTGGAATTTTGATTATAATTTTTCAAAGTACATTGTAATTTTTTGTTTGATTTGATGATGGTGGGTTGAACTTGTGGTCGGCGGCATGATTTACATTTTACAGCTGCGATTCATTTGTTATTTAATATCATTGATTATTGTTGTTGTTTAATCATGTTTGTTAATTCATGTCGCTAATTCTTGGAGTAGTAAGTCTTATTTATCCGTCTTAAATTTTAGAACAGCTCTTAAGCTTAAAATCGAGTATTTCTTAAACAACTTGCAATATGATTGTATCCGTTTTGAATGAATTTGTGATTAGAATTTAGATAATAGGTCTTTTGGCAGAATAGTCTTTTAATTCAATTATCTTCAAAATAATTATTATCACTATTTGAAATTCTCTTCACATGTTTCAATCAACCTACACGTAGGGAGTAAAGTGGTGAGTTTGGATATTATTCAAATTTAACTTGTTTTTCTTTTTTTGGTAAAATATTCTTTAATTATACTCCCTCCATACCACATGGACTCACTTTTCTCCTCATAGAAAATGGGTTCATGTTACCTTTAGTGTGATATAGAGGGAGTATTATGTTCAGTCAACTGGATTTGTCGGAAGTCTAAAAGTTTGTAGAAACGTCATCCAGTTACTTATATCTTATTCAAGTAATGAATGTAGAGGTGAACAAATGCGAGTTTGATCCGGACGCGGATAAAGTTCTTATCGACTTTTAGCCACGAACAACCGTTTAGGGAGTCAAATCTTGGTAAACTTTTGAGACGCGTTGTTTATTATTCTTTATCTTGCAAGCTAAATAGATCAGGTTCAAATCTTCAATGATCGGAACGACCTATGAACAACTCTAAACTAAAACAATACGTTATAAAATTATATATGATTCAAGAGAGTATCACTCAAAATTTTGGGAAGTTAATTAGACTACATGAATGTCACATGTGTGACTTTATATGAGTTATGTTCAATGTCAATGACGCCTAAAACTTGGGATCAAAATATAGTACTGCCTACAAAAAAAAAAGTACAGAAAAGTAGAAACAAAGGATTTACTATTATCCGATTATCTGCAAATGACTCGACTCATAACCACCCAACCTAAAAATAAGTCGAACTTATATAATGAGTCGAATCCAATTACAATGACCAATTTACCAAAGCTACTCCAAATTGAAAATTACTCCAAACATCTGTGTAATCACAATTGTTTTCTTTAAAGTCAAATCTAAGATCAACAAGGTGGAAACAATCCGTTCACTTGTACTAGTTCAATTCTTAACAAATACCTTCCAATATGTGGACCAAAACTGTAACGGCCCATTTCCAAAAAGCCCACATTTAGCCCAGTGGCTAATAACCCATCACCCAATGTTAATTGAAGATGTACACTTGAGAGTTGAGAAGTTCAAATAGTTATGTTTAAAGCAGAACCCGGGTTGATCAATGGGTCAAGAACATAGTCTCGTGGGCTATTATGGTGACTACTAGAGATGATAATGAGATGAGATATCTCGCGAGCAACTTGAGATCGACTTGGTCAAAGCTCGGTTAGAGAGTTTAACGAGTCAAGTCGAGCAAACGCTGACTCAACTCGAAAAGCTCGTGAATGGTTCGAACATATGTGATTAGATAATATATTGCTTATACTTTATAAAAATATTTTATTATAATTATATCTTTGTATACACATATCAAATGTCTCAGTGATTTGCCAAATATTTTTAGATATAAGTTTCGAGCTTTGTTATTGAAAATGTCGGAAGATAAAAAAAATCAAAAAATTAACAATTATATATAGGCTCGATTTGAGCTCGAGTTTGGCTTGAGCTCACGTTAAAACTCGCAAGCTTGATAACGAGCATATTTTTTTCAAGTTAGGGTAAGTTCGAGATCGCCTTGAGCTCGGATTTTGGTTCTTGAACACAAGCTGAGCAAGGCCAAGCTCGTGCTCGATTCGCCTTGTTAACACTCCTAATGATTACTAACCACTTTCAATCCAAGGTTTGGATTAGAGTGGTACACTATGTAAAAACTGTAGTACAAGATCATCTCATATTACGCGTTATGAATAAATGTAGCCAAAATCCTATAGAATTTGAAAATCAAAATAGTCATTGACGAGGTAAATCAAAGCAAAAAATCAAATAAAAGGGATCTCTCTCACATAGATCCCTATCACATGTTTTATATAGGCAATTGAGCGTTATTGAGATGATATCGAGTCTAGGTACCACCCTCTCACATGTATTATCTAAATTTCATCACTTTAATAATCTCTACTTCCACATTTTAGATCTAATGAGGGCTACCGATATTCAATATCACCCGGTAACACTATCTCATTTTTCCATGTCGATATTTTTTCTGTTGGTATATAGGTAATTCATTTTATAATCATGGATTCATGGTAGCTAATCTTTTTCAATGTGATATATTGGTACACAAGTGTGATATATACCAATTCTAAAAAAAGTTCTTCTTCAACAACAAGAAAAACATCTCCAAAAGCCCCTACAACTTTTACAAAACATCCACATTAATAACACAAATTCTCATTTGCAACGGACGATATCCGTCACAAGCTTGTGACGAGTCAAATAATACCCACTTGAGTAGATAAAAACAAACTATTTGTTAGACACTCTTACTTTTGTCTTATCTGTCAAGGTGGGTAATACTTGATCGGTCACAAACCTATGACGGATATAAACAGATATATCCATCACAAGGGAGACTTATTACATTAATAAATCTATAATTTATTTTGTCATGACATTATTTACAACACAATGACAAATCATTTAACAAAAGTACAATTAAAAAGCACTGCCTCCACCCTGGTTGCTTATATTCCCATATCCCGTTACAAAAATACTTATACAAGACAGTTTTATACTAAATACGACTTACCTCCTAATAAATCACGAAATTTAATATAAGACGATCTCACACTAAATAAGCTAGTGACATTACAAGTGCCACCCCACAAACCCCAAGTCCTAGAGAAACGACACTACCCTTCGACACAACCGAATAATCAGGGATCATAACGGGCGTAGCAGTGGTTGGAAAAGTAGTAGGAGCAAGGCCGGTGGTAGACGACGTAGTACCGGCGGTAGACGGGCCGGCGGTACCACCAGAAGCAAGAACATTAACAGAGAGCTTCATGCCAGTAGAACAATGACCAATGACCCCACAAATGAAGAAGTGGGTCCCAGGAGTTTGTAGTAGAATAGTACTACTTCCTTTGTTATCTGTAGTTATTGGATTCCCAATTGTGCATGTTTTGTAGTCACTTTGTTTTACTTCATCTACAGTGTGCCCACTTCCATAGTTGAATACTGTCCATTTTATCAACTACTCCAAATTAGAATAATTATATTCGTCTTAAACAACAAGAAACGGGTCAAATAAATAGATGAGACAAGTGAATACTTTTCCGTATATAACAACAATTAAGTAATATCACTCCGTTCCACAATCGAATGCAGTACCACATTACCTTCAACATAATGTTAGAACACAAATTCTCATTGAAGATGAGAACTATCCGTTACAAGTTGAAGACGGATAGTGTCCCTCTCACAATATGCAAGTGGCACTATTCATGGGGGTGCTCCATTACTCTTCCACTTGCGTTATTGTGAGAGGGACAATATCCGTTTTCAGTTTTTTTTTTTTTTTTTTTTTTTTTTTAAAATCATGTAATTAGATATAGAAGTTAATTACGGAGTAATTATCTTGAGCAGAAGTTATTGAGTACACCAGGTATACCAAATCAGTTCAAAAGATTCCGAGAACTGGAGCTGCAAAGAGTCTAGTATACCAAATCAGTTCAAAAGATTCCGAGAACGGGAGCTATAAAGAGTCTAATTTGCTAGATAAATGTTCACATTGATCAACCATCTACTACAAAAAATCAGTTTTCTATAACATGGAGCCTTAAAATGTCTTTTAGAAACCGAGCCTTTCAATTTTATTTGACAGCCGCAACCAAGCCAATGAAAATATTGGATTAGAGAGCATTTTACGAGTAGCAGGTAGAGCTCTCGTTTGTTTGTTAGGGTGTACGATAAAGTGGTACATCTTAGATATAGTACGTAAAGTAATAAAGAGGGGAGAATAAAGTAAATTACCGAGGGAGTCGCCGACAAGGAAGGACTTGGAAGAAGACCAAGTGCCATAATCAACACCTAAAGTCCATCCTGAAGCGTCACCAACTGTGTAAACCGTCGCTAAACTTGGCTGCAATATATAAAACGTGACCAATGCTATGCATAATAATGTCCATCTTTGGTCTCCCATTATTTGGCTATGTTGTTGATAAGTTTGCTTAGGTAGATTGTTTTTATGTGGGGTGCAATATATATATCACGAGAACAAGCTGCTTTTGGAGCTTATATATAGAACAACGGGAACACCTAATTTAGTTTGTCTTACTAGGTCGTATTGAACTCAGTACTATATGATAGATCTATAATACTGTACGTATTAGATTTTGACGTTGATACTACATAATTACATAAATGTAAATGACTTAGGCTAAGTTCTTCTCCGTTAAATTTCAGCTTACCTTTTCAGCTATATTCATCTCGGCTAACTTCAATTCACTTCAAATAGTTCAGTTGAGCTCCATTCAACTAAAAGAACAAGACCTTAATTAATACGGAGTATACATACATAAAATAAGTTTTGATTATCTAGATACGATGTCATCTTGTATATGGACCCGATTACATGTTCGTCGACTCGACTATTGACTAATGTTGACTAACACTTGCGTGACCAATGCGCTTCATAATACAACAAGGTTACATTTTGGAAGGATTCCGTTCCCATGATAGTAAAGGTATACTCCTAGTTTACGTATAGTATCACTAATTTATTGTTATTGTTGATTATACTCCATACTCTGTTTTTTTAATTTCGATTTTCTAATTGTTACTCCCTGTATACTATTACACAGTGGCGGATTTACACTCCCAGACAATGAAAATTTCGAATTTCTTAGCTAAAATGTTTGATGTTTTTCAAAATTTTACTTTACTGTATTATCACTTCGCCCCCACTGAAATTTTTCGCCCCCTTAATGGGGAATCTGGCTGCGCTGCTGCTATGACATGATACGTAATTAGTAAGTCATCTAAGAATTTGACTCCTAGCAAATCATATATGCTTAATATTTAGCTCCCAAAAGGTAAAATAACAGCATATATTCCCTTCGTTTGACCCAAGCAAAATTGGTTGGTCGCTGTAAAATTTTAGTGGTAATTTCTGTCTTCTGCGGGCTTGTCATTTCGTGTTTTGTAGTATCAAGCAGTATCATTTTCATTACCCATTTTCTTTACCGACCTCTCGCTATTACTACTGGTCACTAGCTAGTTTCCTTCAAAAGCCAACTTCCTTATTTTCTTCGGGAATATAATGTCACTTCAAAATTACTAATCTCATTCGTGTTTGTAAGATGATGAATTTACCCTTACACACAGTTAGACATGGCAAAAGTAACCCGACCCGAGACCCGAAATGATCCGAACTACATCACCCGAATGGCACCCGAAAACCCGAACTGACCCGACCCGAACCTAAGATGACCCGAACTTTCTTGACCCGTAATGACCCGACCCGAAAATGACCTGTTCAGATACCACCCGACCTGAAAATGACCCGATAAAACATAACTCTAATTGAACCGAAAAGACTTGAAATGATTTTTTCTCTCTTATTCATTGACCCGAAAATGACCCGACCAAAAATAACCCGACTCATTTGACCCGAAAATACCCGACTAACAAACCCGAAATAGATCTGAAGCCCGAAATGACCCGAGCCGACCCGAATTAACACGAAATCAATGAAAGACCAGAACTGATCCGACCCGAACTGACCTGACCCGAACCCGACCCGTTGACCCGATTTGCCAGGTCTACACACAGTGGCATATTTAGGGGGATAGCAGAGGTGCTCGCCCTACTGATCATGGAAAAAATCGAAAGTTTTAATTAAAATTTCAGAATTTTTTCAAGGTTATTTTGTGCCATTACTTGTTCGTCCCTGTTACATTGCATTTATCTTGATCATGTAGATTGTAGAACGCAAAATGATCGGCACTGAAGTATACCAATAGTATCCTAACGAAAGTTACTCTTGTATACTATTACTACGCATAAGATATCTGGACGTCTTTTTACTTAACAATGACCAAGTACCAAACAAGCTTAAAGGAGTTCATTATTGATGCTTCGACAGGAAGCAATGCATAAAGTTTCATAGGATTTGGGATGTCAAATATGACTCCTTAACTCTCGCACCTACCGTACCGACTTGACTACTTAATGGTCCACTCTAAGCTATGTTGATCCAACTCGACCTCAACTCGAAACAAGACTATACGTACAAGTGTTACATTCAGCTATCTGTAAACTTAAATGCAAATTTTATCCATGCAAAAGCATCGAATGCATGAATATTGGACAAACGATATTGAAAGGAGATATAACACGAATTGGAACTGTTATATGCATACAACCGTCTCTTATAAGTATTTATAGCTTATAAATCAGGTGAAACTGAACAATATCCCTGTTAGTAACATCAGTATAATCCCCATAAAACTGCACCGTAATACAATCGTCTTAAAAGGAACCTTGAAATACAGTACAATAACAACAAATCATAGCATTCTCCAGACCCTCATGAAGCTCGAGTAACTACAGAACGAGTCTTTGTTAATGTAGGATGTCTTGTAACCAGTTGAACATTGGAGACTATTTGGTGCCGTCAAAGAGGAATATCTCATGCATATAACATATAAATAGTCAGTTTGCTCAAGGTTAAGGGCAACAAGTTCACCTGGATTCGTCATTGGTAACCACAGCATCCCTCAGCAACTTTATGCCGTTAACTTGAGAATTTTGATCGATCACCGTGAATATGACAACAGTTCCTACAACAGAGAGTTCCTACATCAGAGTGGGACGTTAGTTTAACATAAAGAAACAACTACCAAGTTGACAGCTATACTTGTTTGTTATTCGCGTCTCAGCAGCTTGTATACAACTAAACAAGTCGTTTTTGGGTCATTTATGTCCTTGAACTTCATAATAAGAGCAAATACTGTTCGGGGCCATTTTGGGTAATAGAGTACATAGGAAAAACATATACGTATAATCTGTTGGAACCTGGAACAACCCAAAAAGGATTATGTATACAGCTTGTTGGAACAGGGGGAGCGCAATGGAGAAGCTGTGATTAGCTCACCCCCATATAAAGTGCCTCTATGGTTACATGGTTAGCTATCTAGTTCTGTGTCAATGACAAAAGTGTAGAATTTCGATAAATTGCTTTAATTAATTCCGTGTCCATACATAAAAAATACAAAAACTCAAATAAGACAGAAGTAAAATGTACAACAGTCTTATCACTGTAAACACACTAAGCAGGAACTGATCAGCACCTTTGTATAGAAAGGTTCAGGTTAATGGCTCAGGTTATCTGAAAAACATTAAACTTAGTGTTCCTGCTGTTTTCTAAGTTAAAAGTGTAACCTCTTCTGATCCCTCGCGTAGCCGTGTTCAACACTCGACACTCAACATTAGTAATGATACTAGGACACCTCACTTTAAGCCAAAATATGCATTTTTTTTAGATTTTTTTATTATTTTTTTATAATAAAAGTAGCTTGACACCTGGACACACACCCGTGTCGGATACTTCTAAATGAGTTTTAGTAACATAGCAAAAAAGATATTTTGTATCCCTTCCTCTCCGAACCCTCATTTCCCTACAGATCCCCAAATCCAAACAAGACCTAAATACTACATTGGGACGATAAACAAAGCACTAGATTGTGAAATAACGTAGAATATTTGGGAAGGACAAATTATTGAATCAGTTGAGGAAGTGGCCATAACCAAAATCAAGTCTGACCTTAATGATTTAACTTCGGCCCTAAAGGCGCTTCACTCAGTCAAATGCTCGAGCAGTTTCTCACCAAGTGTTAAAGAGGCCATACCAACTATTAGTAAGGCCTAACTGTACTAGTTACTCCTACTATAGTGAATAAGTCTCATTCGACTTATCTAGTAAAGGTTTTTCAACTTTCGGGAGTGATATTTCCTTCTATAATAATGGATATTTGGTTGATACTTTGATACTAGACGACATTTGGGGGGATAAATCTGATACGACTTATAATGAGAAATATGAAAACAAGTTGCAATAAACAGCGATATTGAATGGACCACCGCATCATAGTACGCAACCTCAATTTGTGACCCCTACCGTGACTCTAAAATGTACTGTGATATAATACCATGATTGAGATGGAGGGATGAAAGTTATAGCAGTACTCAGATTTACGTGTCCTCCCAATCAAAACAGATAAGATGCATCAAACTCCTAATCTTATATCAGCTACATAATTTTCACCTTCAGTGGTGCAAATGTCATCGGGAAAGTATGCGAAGCTGTTTAAGTAACATACTAAAATACAAGTATACTACCATAAAAGGTCTTAAAATAATGCAATGATCAAGAAAGATGCAATTAAAATCATGAAAGATAACTGAGCAAAGTGCAAAGTTAAGACGATACTCCATGTTATTAGAAGTTGTGCAGATGAGACTTAGAAATTACCTTCTCAACACAGACAAAAAGAGCAGTCTCAATCCTTAATTCACATATCTTATGCCTCGGGTTGATCAGAGCCTTGACTTGAATCAGAAGACAAATCTGGTTCTTCTGTCTGAGAGTTGATTTCTGACTCAAGTTTCACGAATTTTTTGCTGCGTGCTAATCTGATTGGTCTACCCAGTAGCTCCTGTAAGATACTCTCTTCAAATTAGGAATAATTTACTGAAGTGAGCGCTACAAAAATGAAACAGTATTAAAGATTTGTCTTTTTATAATAGAGCAACGGCGTCATCCATTTACGATCAAGTAATTGTTCTTATGGCTTTGGGATATAATGAACTGATCAAATTCGGCTCTAAAAAATCTTTTTGAGTTTTTTTTCCCGTGAAATAACAAATGGTTGTCTACGTCAGACACCGCCTGCTTTGAGAGGCAGCCTTTCTTGAGGCACTATGCAATGATGATGATGATGATAAAGGGAGACATGGAAACAGAAAGAGCAGAAGAGCTAAAGACTGAATTAGGGAAAAAGGTGAAACCACAAGGGAAAAAAATACGCTGTTAAGCATTACCTTCCCTTCAAAACCCGAAAGGACTTCATCAGCTTCCTTCTTTGTCTTGAAGGAAACAAAACCATAACCAGATGATTTTCTTGGAGTATCCTGGAATATGACTTCAGCTGAAACAGGTTTGCTGCCACCTGATCTGAAAAATTCTTTCAGGTCTTTGGCCCTAGCTTCAAATGGTAAATTTGCTACAAAAAGGTTGTATACAACAGGCGGTGTTGATTTCACAGGGGGAGGAGTTTTCTCCTTCTTTGGCTTAGCATATGCCATCCTTAGAGTTCGACCTTCGTATTCCTGAGACAAAAAGCGGTGCTTTCATACAAGAATCATGGTAAACCACGAAAAACAGAATGTGGAAAAGAATCCAATTGTCCTAGACTAAACAGCTCAATATTCAGCCAATACATCTCATACAGCACAATACAAAAAGAGAGTTTACCGAGGCTCTCGTGGATTGAAGATTAACAGAGATGATAAAACCTAGAACCTAATCTCAACAATTGCTTTCCAAAGTTTCATTAGCACTATGAAAGAAACTCGAGACCTATCAAAAGCTACATTCCTTGAAAGCCGGCACTCTCCAATGGTTGAGGCCCAATCGATGGTTTACACCTTAATATTGGCAATACTCTTTTACAAGTCACATATCAGTCGAACCATAATACTATCAGATAAACCAAGATCTTAACTTTATGTCCTAATCCTAAAAAAGCATAGTCTAAAGGCACTGCATATTTCATTGAATTGTGTCTCAACCCTATACTAACCCTGCACCGAAAACATTTAACTCCAAATACTCTAATTCCCGCCTAACATGAACAACTAATTTGACAAACTGGGAAAGCAGCGATCATAATTTTTGTCAAAATAAAGCACATTCAAGCCAGAAAGTCACTGGAAATTCTTCTACTAGAGCCATACAATATTATATCACAATGCTGCTTCATAACAAATACATGAACAGGGCAATCAACAAGTAAAGTATTCAATGTTGTACACCCCAAAATCACAATAGAAAAACATAGAGTAACAGCACTTACGAAACCTTCGAGCTTTGCAAAAGCTTCAGCAGCCTCCTCAGCTGTACTCATCTCCACAAAGGCCAGGCCTCTGTTCGTTGTCTTATTATGCATCGACAACTACCATCCAAAACCCACAAAAAATCCACCATGTTAGAGCTAAAATGGCAAACAACAGCATACCATTTTAACAATCCACTATAGATGTATGTATGTAACCCATTTCAGAGAGAGAACGAATAAACAAAACTTTATTGACTACTCCTTCAAATACTGAATGGCTATCCTATTTAGATTTTGTCAGCAATCCTACTAACTACCTCTACATACAGAATTAAGTCCCAACGGAACATATTTAGTCACAAGAAGAGCAATGATATAACCTAATGCTTCACGGGCCACGGCTCCTGCAATCGCGCTGTAAGGGAATCCGATGTATGCAGCTTAACTCACAACACAGAATGACAACAAATTCACCCTTAAAAAACATTTAGTAAGCTCATTTCGTTACTTTATCATAATCCAAAACCAAAGAACAAGTATAGCAACAACAAAATTACCCAGCGCCTCTAAGAGCTCCCGCAAATTGAGGAATAAGAGGGGTCTGAACTCTAAAGTACGCAATCCTAAATTTTTATCTTTGTGCTAGCAATACAAAGAGGCTGTTCCCGAATTCCGAATGACCCAAGGGCCAATTAAGTAATTAACCCAACTAGAAACTAATCCCTTCAATCTCAATCATTTGTTTACCTTTGATTAAAATAACTCTCACCGGTAGCCATGAATATAAAAAAGTAAACAAATGATTGAGACGGAAACGGTACAAATTAAAAGAAACAAAACCCAAAACAACTTTCCGATTCTTAACACAAAATTGAGAAAAATTAGGATAAAATAAAAGACCTCAACATCAACAACAGTGCCAAATTGCTGAAACAAAGCACGCATATCATCAGCAGTAGAAGACCAAGGTACATTCTTAGCAAGTAATCTAGTGGTTGAAGATGGAGCCTCATTTACGTCATCAACAACTACAACACCATCATTATCTGAAGGTGGGTTTTCAACGGTGAGGATTGAGCACCGTACGCGGCGGAATTGACGGTGGAGAGAGAGTGAGATGTTGGGTTTAAGGGACGAGAAGGTAAGAGAAGAGTATGAAGAAGATGTGAATGTGAAATTAGGAGGAACTGAGGTAAAAATGGTGGAAGTAGAAGAAGAACAAGAAGGGAAGGAGAGTGTATGGAGTTGCGCCATTGTTGTTACAACAATGTGTGACGAGTTTTGGAATGATGGGTTTTAATGGATAAGGAGTTTTGGAGTTTTTTTTTTTTTTTTTTTTTTTTTCTCTTTTACGGATATTTGGTTGAGGAGCGAGTCTTTTGTAAGACAGTTTTAACTTAAAACGGGATAATTGATCACATTAAAATGAGATTTTGAAAGCTTTATGCCTGGACCTAGTAAACAGGCCAACTAGATTGGGTGTGGATTAAGTCAATTTGGATCGAGTTATTTCGGGGTTGAAAGTTTAGGTTGGATTGGGTGGTTTAGGGTTTGAGTCATTTTCGGATATGTAATTATCAAGATATTTATAAACAATCGTTAGTATACAACAATAACCGTTGGAGTCAAGTCATATTAGGTCATGTTTCATTGTGACTTAGGGAAATACTATGTCTTTCACTTAGCCTATCAGGCTATGTATGCGAGTTGAGACAATATTACTAAGAGCATCCGCAAAGGCAGAAAATCACCTCCCCATTTGCGTTCTCTTTCCTCAAATGAGCAACCTCATTGTTGCACTAAACTCCCCATAATTTGGGGCTCCACTGTTTTTAGGGAAGGTCCCCAAAAAAAAAGTAAGGCAATTTGTCTTACTTTTGGGGAGGTTCCCAAATTTTTGTGTGTAAATTGGGGAACCCCATTATTACATAGATGTAATTATGAAATGGGAATGGTAAATAGAAAAGTCGGTGGAAAATGAGGTGGACGAATAAGAAAAGGAAAGAGAAAATATGGGGCTCCTCATTGTTGCACCAAGTTCCCCTATATTTGGAGCTCCTCTACTTTTAGAGGAGGTTCCCAAATAAATAAGTGGGGCCAAATTGTATTAAATTAATATTTGTGCAATCAATTAACTAATAAAAATAGCCATTAGTTTCCAATTCCAATACATTGAATCTTGCGGTTGACAAATTGTATTAAATTAATATTTGTGCAATCAGTTAACTTAACTTTGCAATCGTATATTAAATTAATTATCAATGTAATTAACTAATTAAAATTGTTAATTAAAATCTTGATAATCGATTTATTTAACAAATTCTAATCATCCATGTCCATTATTAAATATAAATATTGTTGGGGAACCCCATTGTTGTAGAGATGTAGTTATGAAATGAGGAGGGTAAATGAAAAAGTTAGTGGAAAATGAGGTGGACGAATAAGAAAAGGAAAGAGAAAATATGAGGAGCTTCACCTTTGCGGATGCTCTAAGATCGAAACATGTATGACTATCCCAAGGATATTAGGATTATCAGCCTTAAAAAACATGGGAAAACCTGAAATATACAGTAGAACATTACCAATATTCTCGTGTATATTACATTTGTGGTTCCTTTGTCTTAGACGGACTTTAAAATGTTTACATTTTCATTTTTTGAAAGTCAAGACCTCGAATCTCGAGTCTCAAAGGTACATGAATAGCTCGAAGGCTGTAAGCAGAACCAAGGCTTCACTCTTCTTCCATTTCCTACCATCCACGGATTTTCAGACTTCCATTAGGCATCAAGCTATCAACATAATATTTCACATTACAAGTGTATTCAAAGAGAAAGAAAGAAACTTTCTCCTGTTAAAAGCGAAAGAGTTACTAGTTTACTAAACAACAGGTGTAACGAATTACAATGGTTGTTTTACTCTGTGGAGTTAGGAGTTCTTTGAATACCCAAATTAGTGAGCGTGTTGACACCTTCAGGTTCCTTCAATAATGAAGAATCTACAATTTGTTCTTCATTTCGTTACTTGAAGGTGATTTCGAACCAGGTGAGTTCTGCTTAAGAGGCGAGAGAGGATAACGCTGCGAATCCCTGTCACTAAAATCAAGCTTTCTATCAATTGGATCACTCATGCCAGGGCTGGTTTTCCTTTTATTGCTCTGTAAAGGAAAAAAAAAAAACAATTTTAGTGTCAAGTAATAATATGTGACCGATAACAAATCCCGTTATGTCAGTTGTCAATGAGAGGCTGGAAATAATACCTTTGCTCTGGCACTGCTATCATGCTTGTCCCCTGAACCGCCATGCTTTCTCTTTGAATGACAAAATTTCAACAATCTCCTGTTCTCTTCTACCAATGCATTATTTTCCTGAGCTAAGACACTCACCTGAAAAAGGTAGCCAGAAAATGAAGGGCAAAATCAAAGGTTGAAATCGACTAAACCTGGTCTTCATTTCCAGTTAGGCCAAATAGTCAGTGTTCTTCGGCTTTGGAATGTGATGAAGAAAAGCAAAATGGTTATCTAGGTCATCCATTCTTGTTGTATCATGAAGTAGCAAACAGCAAATAATCAATGAGTTCCACTACGTAATTTCCAATACGAACAGACATAAGAACCACCTCCCCCACACACCCGCCAGCCCACACACAATGACACAAGGGTAAGGCTACATACATCCAACTACCCTGCCATAGGCAGCACAAAGTAAGGCACCGCAACAATGTTGTTGAAGTTATTGTTCTTGTAGTGGACAAAGCTTGTATTGTACAGGCACTGGTGCACATATCATAATGTACTCACCTCTTCTTCAGCTCTAGTTAGATTGATTTTCAGATGTTCCTTGGCCTTCTGAAGAGTTTTTACAGACCCAGCTAGCGCAAGTATGTTTTGAGTTTCTGGTCTCAAGCTGCAATAGCAAGAGAAAGTACATTCAATTTAGAAAGAGAGAGGAGGGGAAACAAATGGACAGAGTAACATAGTGTATAACAGTTAATGTCAAGGAAGCACCACAAAACATAAACGCAGAAATCACAACTGCTCACCTGTTCCACATGTCAAGCAAATTGCGACACATTTCAACGCTGCTATTAACTTCCAGAAAAGCGGATGCCGTCTTTGGAACTTCACTTTTGTTCACTAAACTTGCGACAAGTTCGTTGAGTAAAATTTGCTCTGATGGTGGGCCATCCACAGATGAATCATCCTTTAAATATAAATGATCTAACGAATTAGTACATGTCAACTTGGCAATCATCAAAATAAACATTATAAAAGAAATGCAATGCACTTCTTAGATACACAAGCACTAGTGGGCAGTGACATGCAGTTGTAGCTGCCTTAATTAGTCTAGCTGAGTAATCTCGTTTCGGTTGAATGTCAAATACCACCTACTGGCTACAGCCAAGCAATAGTGTACCTAAAAAGAGTACAAGAAAAGAAAATCCACAGTAGCCTGTGAAGAGCAATTACAAGTCCGAGCTGAAAAGTCGACCAATTCCATAAAGATAGACGGAAAAGTGAAAACTATCTAGTACTCGCAGGCCTTTTTTCCTGATGAAACATATATATCTCAAATCAATGACAAGTTTTGTACCAAACTGATATTAAGTAAAAGGCTTACAGAAGTTTGCCTTCTAGCATACATCGGATGTATAACCTCACACTTTCTTTGTTTTTGAGCATATGTGTATTTTTTCTGAGCTTATTACCTCAAACTTTATTTGTTTTTGAGCATATGTTTATTTTTTCTGAGCTTATTAAAGTTTATAACTTAGATTTAAATTTTTTTTCCATCCAACCTCAAACTTAACTAAACTTATATGTAATGTTTTTCAGTTTTATTGTAATTTTTTTGAGTTTAATGTTTAAGTGAATTATATCAAAAACTTTATAATAAAACTTATAACTTTTAAAACAAAACTCAAAAACTTTATAATAATGCTCAGAAACTATACAATTGGTGGTAGTACACGGATATATAATCTACTTACTGAAACTCAAGTAAGCAAATTCCTTGTAAAAATGCAAGGACCGGTCATGTACTAATGTAGACTATCAAGAGGCTACTGGAACCAGAGCTAGCAGCTTAGAAACCACAAGGTGTGGGGGATCATTTCACAGTCATTGTAGAACAACATACTCCAACAGTCCAACAACAACATTAACTCAATGCCTCAAATGTTCCCAACTTCCCGCCTAAGGTGTAAGGGGGTCAAATCTACGCATCCTTTTCTCAGCTTTAACAATAGAGGATTTTTATTAGATGACTCACCGTGAAGGTTGCAACGTTAATTGACGATTACCAAACAGATAAAAAACATCCAACATAGTGAGTCATTTGCCTTCATTGGCAATGGAAGGATCATAAGTTCATAACCCGAAATTCAAAATGCAGGCAAAGTACAAACTTCGACATATACATACAAATTAAAATCAACACAAAATAGCATAATAATATACTCACAGAGAGACTCTCATATTGATGCTTGTAATACTTAAGTTGATCAGTAACACTCTTCAACTCCTCCTCCAACCCATTAACCCGAATCTCGGCCTCTTTCGCCCTCTCATCAGCCTCATTTCCAAATTCCATCAACTTCTCACGGTCGTGATCGTAAAGCGAACACTCTTGCTTCCATTTATTACACTGATCCATCAAAAGCTTGCATTCACTCGCCAATTTCTGATTTTCATCTACAAATTTCTTTATTGCTTGCGCATTCATACTCGCTTCTTCCTAGATTCACACCATAATCAATAATCAAACACCCAAAAACACAAAAAATTCAAATTAGGGTTTGCTCTAACATTACAAAAGATGAACTGAAAATTCAAAAATTAGGGTTTTTAGATAGTGAACAAACCCTAGCGAGATGAAGGGCGATTTCTTTCTCCTTTAATTTGGATTGTAATAAAAGATACTGATGACGAAGACGATAATTTGTTGTTTCTAAAGATTGAAGCTTCAATTCTAGGTTTTGATTGGGAATAGTGAGACCCAATGTATGATCGATTGAATTCTTGATGAAATCGTCTAAATCTTTCCCGATTTCCATTTTCTTGTTGATTGATACAAACCCTAATTTCGTATGCAATTAGGGAATTGAATTAGAAGGGTTTAAATTGGAGGGTAAGAAACGTAAGAAGGAAGAGTGAAGCGGAGAGGTTTTGGGTTTTGTGTGTCAAATTTGAAAAGAGGGAAAAGTAGGAATTAGCCGTTAGCGGTGTGGGTCACTGATCAAAATCTTGTGGGGTAAAAGTTATCGAGCCTGCCATAGTCTTGTTTAAAATACCGTCTTAAATTAAGATAATATAATCGTCTTAATTAAGAGAGGTTAAAGCCTTGTTTTTTTTGACTTAATTTCAGCATATTTCAGTTCTACTCGGTTTCATCTAGTGTAGTTTAGTTTATCTCTTCACAAATTAGCTCTTACTTCGACTTCATTCAGTTCAGCTCCTTTCCGCAAAAAAAAAAATAGGGTCTAAACTCTAACCATCAAAGTCTAGTTGTACAAGATTACTTTAATAATCGAGTTGTTATTTTCATGGATAAAAACTCGTGTTCATCATAATTTTTTTTTTTTCATGGAACCAAACTCAACTAAAAACTTAAACTAATGAGAAATGGCTGAAGTCCAAGAACTAATTTCATATTCTAACACCCCCTCACACGAATGTCCTTTAAACATGAAGTGTAACTTATGCTTATCTATACCTTATGCTAATATTTCATTTTAGAAATGGTGGGTCGTGATATTTAGACCAATAACAACTTTTTGATCACACTAACTCTGATACCATGTATTAATATTCATATTTGCCTTGTACAAACAAGCGATTTAAATTTTAAAATAATGTCATCATCTAACCAAATGGTTAAAACTATATATCACAAAGAATGAGGCATTGCTAGATCTATGTTTCGCACTTATAGATAACACAATTGATAGAGGTATAATCTATACTCATCCTTTAAATTTGAATTAGAAGTACAACCATTCTGCTACTGCCATGCCATTCTACTACTGTTGACAGAAGGTCTAGAAGATTAGAGGAGTAGTCAGTTGGTTATACACTGACTCAGCATACAGTCAGCATGACTCAGCACACAGTCAACAGCTTAACAAAATCTGTTATGTATAACAGAATTCAGTCAACTCAGTCAATGAAWATATCTAGATATTACHTAGCAGYTAAGACACTAGATGTTTASTATAAATACTTTGTACATACGCAAATGTAACTTATCTCATAATAATACAATTTCAATTTTATTTACCTTTTCTCTCCAATTCAATTTCBTACATTKTTGTTAATTTTCTTCATTTACATTCAAGCTTTCATCTATGGCTTCCATGATATGCACATTTTATCATGGTATCAGAGCTACAAAGGAGTGATCCTAAGTAGTTTCTGCGTTTCTCTTTGTTCKCTTCCGCAAATTTGTCACAAAATCAAAATCAATTGTTTACATTTTGATATAAATTTAGGTTTTTTTTTTCAATTGCAAATTCTGCAAAAACAACATAATTTCTTCACAATTTTCTTCAAATCAAGATAAATTCATTCAACAATGGCAAATTCAGATGATGTGCCAAATTCTGCAGTTTCTGGTGTTAGCACTGGTGTGATTGGATTGCAAGATCCTTTGTATCTTGTTCCTGGAGATATTTCAGGTCTTCATCTTGTTTCTGCACCTTTTAATGGAAAGCATTATATGAAGTGGTCAAGAGTTGTTAAAATGGCGCTAATTTCCAAGAATAAGCTTGGTTTTATCAATGGAAGTTATCCTAAACCTCCTGAAGATGATCCAACTCATCAGGATTGGGTGCGAGTGGATTATAATGTTTTGTGCTGGATTCTTCATTCATTAATTCCATAAATCTCTAAAAGTTTACTAAATGTCACAACTTCTAAGCAATTGTGGGAAGAAATCAAGGAACGATATTGTCAGGCTAATGCACCTTTTCTATATCAGTTAAGGAAAGATGTGATG
>VHZZ01007540.1:38510-67152 GCA_009801015.1 Silene noctiflora | reverse complement strand
AAAACACAGACAATAACAATATAAAATGCAAACAAATAAAATAAAAAGCATCTAGGGAATCGGTTCGCACATGCAAATAGATATCTAATTAGTTGATAAACTAGTGGTCACAAGTAATCTCCTAAGCCTAACGATACCCAGCTTTCACTTTCAGCATCGGCCTTTAATCGGGTCCTAACAAGCTTTCACTATGAGCTAGATCGATCTACTACGCATGTTAAGTTCTAATACATTTCCGTGTCTCTCGACTTATAGAAAGTATAATAGATTTAGTTTAAGATTGTGGCCACCAAACGTAAACTAACATAACATAACAAACATGGTAAAAATGATAAGAGAGCAACCAAATTAACAACTCGTTTATTATCGATTATMCAAGACTCCCCTAATCCCTAGACTAGGAAATTAGTTACTCATATTAAAACTATAAAGTAAGGTAAAACATGTAAATGAAATATAAACTAAAATGAACAACATAAATAAAATGATAAACTAGAACGAATTACCGTGAAGGAAATGTAAAGAGTATGAAGGAAATGAAATGCTTGAACATGAAGATTAAATAAACTTGAATTGAATTGCAAATGTTGAATGATGAAATGTAATACAACTAAAAACCGAATTGCATAGAAATTTTATGTAAAGAGATGAGAGAAGGAAATGCTAAGAGATTACCAGGACTAGGATCAAATTTCAGAAAAGAAGATAATATCCGAGACCCTCCAAGCTCTCTCAGCCTCCCCGACACATTGTGTACGAGCTCCTTTATATAGGAAATGAAGTAGAAACATAAACAATCAAGGCTCGTGATCCAATTCTTGCTTGTTTGACGGAAAATAGCTACTAAAAGCTATATTACCTACAAAACACGTTAAGTACGAGCAAAACAACTAGAATACGAGATTAGCTCAAATAACACTACTAAAAGTGCAAATATAACCGTAAAACCGAGCTAATATGAGGGATAAAATCATATATATAATGCACCTATCATTACGTAAATTTTCCGTAATAATAATTACAATAATTTGTAATACATGTTGGTTAATGAATTGTTTAATTCGTAATCATTAAGTAATTGTAAGATAGAATATGTAGTAATCGTAGTTTATTGTTATTACTTTATTAGGTGACGGGTTTTATTGAAGGGTGCTAAATATTGTTATTTGGCTTGCATTATTGGGTTATTGCTGATCAGGTAGGATAACTACTCGACTACTTGCATTACTATTTATGAGGCGTGAGAATATATTTATGTATATATTGCATTGACTGATTATGGTGGATTAATTATTAAGTATCCATATCATTGGCATAATATTTATTGACCATGCCCTAACTTCGTGTCTGGGATGATTATTTTATTATTGCATTATTTTTATTATTGTTGCATACATTTGCATTTGCACTTGTTTGTACTACCCTAGGCTAGTACCGTAGACTTATACTCGGGTGATAATGTGTGATAAGGCCCCAACCTGTTGTTACAAACTTGTATCTGGTGGATAACGGGTGAATACCTCAACATTTAGTTGGGATGAGTATACCCTGGACTAGAGATTGGCGGGACGAACGAGAGTTTCGGGTTATGAGCTCACCTGTATTCATGGTATACTGCATTTCATTGCATTGTATTCATATCAATTGTGTTATCATTGTTGATATTTATCCTCCTCAACCTTTGGTAGACGTGTGTTTGTCTCTGTGTCAAAAATAAAATGATGCCAGCTTTAATTGATGGCGTCCTATGGTGAACCAATTAATATTTCTAGTTAATTGGGAAGTTGTCCTATGTAACAGGTTATGAGTGTAGATACCTCATTTCTACACCTTCCGCCAAACACCCAGTGATAATCGAACCGCATGTTTAAATGTGTGGAACGATTTTATATAGTTCATAAATTCATCGACTAGTGGTAGCTCAAGCAATCGCGTCAACCCCTTGGTCATTATCTACGTGCCGATACGGTCGTTTTGGCAGTATTTAGAATACATTTGGAGTCCGGGTCAAAAACCATCTTCATTTTCTAAAACCGTCTCAATTCCGAGTCGAAGTATTCTAGAGTTTTCCTAAATATTATTTTTATATTTTAAAATCTCGAAAATATCTTGCCTTGAGGAAAACATCTTTACTAATTCATAAATCAAACCGCGGAAGTCTTTATTGCTAAGGAAGGAAAGCCTCGGGAGAGGACGCAGTAGGCACTACGCCTCTTGGAAAGGTCGCAGTTCCTGCCGCTCCTCTTCCAGGGCTGGTTTTAGTCAGTTTCCAGAAAATATCCGGATTCTTCAAATCTTATTTTTTTCCTAAACCTACACCTCGTGATTAGTATAAATAGAGGCCTTCGCCTCACATATTGTTAACGCGAGTATCCGCCGCTTCTCTTATCTCTCTTTGCATTCTAAAATCACGTGTTATTGTTTTGACGCCTACGTGCTTGATCTACTCGATCACGTAAGCCTAGATCATTCTAGGTCCCAGTCTTGTTTGCATGACCAACAAATTTGACCACTACACACAATTAATCTAGTCAATTTTGTTTCTAAATTCCTTTTTCAAGAGCATCTTCCGAATTTACATCGAGTCGAGCAACCACTAACGACAATTTAGTTAATCTCGCTTCGTAAACATGTAAGTATCAGGGTGTAAAATACCAATTTGTATTTTATTTTCTGTATTTATTAATTATGTAAAGATTTATATCATAAACACGTTAAAAATCATCTTTAAAATCATAATATTAAAACCGTTTTGACGAAACAGCAGGGAAAGACTGTTAAGAAAAAAAGCAAAAGCTTTGGCGCCTTTTGGAATAGACGCAGCAGATGCTGCGTCTATTCCAGAGGATGATTAGTCGCTGTTACTCTTCTTCTTCTTCCTGGGGTGCTAATTATTTCGTCTTTCTCCTTTATTTCGTTTTCTTTCTTCCATTTTATAAATTTCTAGTTTCTAATTTATTTTATCAAATTCTTTTTGACCTAAATCCCTCATAATTCGATATTTGCATGTTTTTGTCTCTTATTCAAACCCGGATTTCAATGGATCGATTTTTCCCATATCAAAACATTAAAATTCGACTTTTTGTATATTTTTCAATCTTTGTGACGACCTTAATATATATAACTTGTATAAACCACTTTAATTACGAGTCTAAAATCAATAGTCAATCCTTAACAACAAATGAACATTAACGAAATACAAGTCCAACTTTCACAATCAGAGTCCAACTCAAGAATAGAAGCACGGTCTGATGCGCCTTTTCTAGAGGACGCAACAGATGCTGCGCGTCTTCTAGGTTGGCTTCTGCCTCTGAACTCGAGCGAATGGAACTAGGAACCAACCTTACTCATATTTTGCACGGACCTCTCCAAAGACCAGGGTTTGATAGCTTGGTGTGGCAACCCACCCTTCTGAGCCAAAATCAATTTCAAGCACTCAGCATACCTTATAATGCTTGTTTATAACCTTGTACCTTGTAAGGTATCACCTTTTGAAAAACAAAACCACGTAAATATTTTCAAAACCTTTTTAAAAAATTTAAACTAAATCAAGTCGAAACTTTGCCATATTTTACAATCCATTTCTATCCGTTTTAGGTCTTCAACTCAAAATCCTAAGCGTCGCGCCGTCATTTTGAAAACTCGAGTCAGCACTCCTATGATCACACACAATGATTGGCAGGCATCACATTTTCGAAAATCACCTTCTCAAAACCGTCTTCTACTCGACACGCACACGACACACATCCGTATCAGTCGTTTTTTAGTCATCTTCCATGTATGAGTCTTAGTTTTCTTTGGGTGAGTGTGTAACATGGTTGATCGTGTTTTGATTTGCCGTCGATTTCTGTCTTATTCCAAGACAGCCGGAAGTGAGGAAGGTCAGGGAGGCGTCAGTGGTAATCCCCCTTATAATGGTAATGGCATGGATCAAGTCTTGTCTTGGCTGTGCTTCTTCGTCTCCAAACTAGCCAGGATACTACCTACATTCGTCTACAAACAATCGAAGATCACATCGTTGCGGTAGAAGCTAGATTACCTCCTACAGATGAGGACATTCCTATTCCTCATATTCCTTTGTGACAACCTAAACCTGAAGCCACCCCAAAGGCTAGTCCACAACCTGTACCCACCGAAGTCGAAAAGCTTCTTCGCTATCTGGAAGAGCAAATTATGTAACTAAAAGGGGATGATATATATCGAGAAAATAGTCGGAACTATGAGGCCGTGAATACTCACCTACCCACTAATTTCAATAAGATTGACATTCTAAAATTCAAGGGGCATGAAAACCCTCTAAATCATATTCGTGCTTTCAAAGACTGCATGCCTATCAAAGGCATTAAACCTAAGATGTTCCTAAGGATCTTTCCTTCATCTCTCGATACAATCCCTTAGCAATGGTTTTACTCTCTAGACCCCAAGAAGATTGCGACCCAGGAGGATGCTGCGATTGAATTCACCAAGCAATACGCAGATAATGCTGAAATCCAAGTCAACATGCACACTATATAAGTACGGAATCCAAATGAGATGGAAGGCTTCACCGACTTTCTACGTAGATGGAGAAAGACTACTACCCAGGTTGTAGAGCATCCAGATGAGGTCGCTCTTGTGCAGAAATTTGTGGACAACTTAAAGCCTATATATCCAAATCACTTGAGGTACCAAAATATCAAGTCATTCAAGGACTTGACTATCCTCGGTATAATAATTGAAGATAATATTCTCAAAGAACTCATGTCCAAAACTGTGGGATGCGGATATCAAGGCTCGTCATCAACTGGGAGTCCTTCTTGCGACTCCTCTAGCAAAAGTGATGAGGTTAATCTCGTAGAATCCTCCAAAAGACACGGTACTCCCAGGAAATTCACCAACATTGGGGATACCTACTCCAATCCACTGAAAAGGTTAATGAAACAAGGGAGGTTACAACAGAATCAACCTACACTTGACCCAGCGAAAAATTCTATGTTCTGGGTTGGTCATGCCTATCGCAAATACCATAGGGGTAAGGGACACGACACAAAGAGTACCTACAAATTGAAGCACGCCATCCAAGATATGATTGAAGATGGTCGACTACCTATTCCCCCTGCAAGTAAACATAACAACACTCAAAATCCTCTTGTTATTTTAGTGATTACAGACGTGGAATCCACCTTGGATTGTTCATATCTCATTACTCTAGTCGATGATGAGATTAACGCAATAGAGCATGACGGTATATACTATACTTTCACACCTACCATTTATAATTTTGTCGCATGGGTAAGAAACGTGAGTAGACAAGCCGTGAAGCTAGAAGATGTTGTCTCTCAGCTGCGAGGGTCCAACGTCGTCATCCAAGGAGAAAGAGCCACGCAAATGGCAAATGCTCTATCCAATGAGTCTACAACGCAAGAGGTTATCATGGTGGTTTATAATTTAGTCTAACAAATTATCGAATTAGAAGCCGAAATCACGCAACTAAAGGAGCTCAATACTATCAATGGACTATGGGCAGGCGATAATGAAGATGTCTATCGTACGGAACATCCTTTTCTCAAATCCTTAGAGGACCTCGACATCGATCATCTCACTTGATCAGGTCTTCCAAACCAAAATGCCAATCCAGGGTAAACGAGTAACTTAACCTGTACTGGAAATGATATACCTCAGACGGACACGAATGAGGAGTTAGCTACTGACTTGTTGATGAAGCAAATACAAAGAACTAAGCCTGATCTTTCACTCTGGCAACTAATATCCAGCTCATTTTCACATCGCTAAGCGTTGTTGCAAGCTTTGGCCAAACTCAATATATCGTCCACTTCTACCCAGAAGACGTGGTCAACTTAGTCGTTCAGGACTTCGTCAAGTTATGTAACCCAGTTACTTTCTCAGATGAATACTTACCATCATTTGGTGTCACCTATAACTTAGCCCTATACATCAATCAATGTCACACTACTCAAAATGGCATACAAATTGGGCATGAAAGAGTCAAACTGCACTCCTACTAATCAGGGTGTTCGCGCATATGATGGAACACGTCGTAAGGTAGTTGGCCTTGTTAACCTTACCGTGGCCACTGGTCCAATCGAGAGGAAGTTGAATTTTCAAATAGTGGACATCGAAGCCTCATTCCATATACTTTAGGGAAGGCCATGGATACACGCCTCTAAACCCGCAACATTCACACTTCACTAGAAAATCGTGATTCCCTTGGATGGTCAAGTGGTGACGATCATTTCGCTACCCATCAAGGCAGCAATTGAGAGAATGTCCAACAATCAAATCACTTAAGATTCGGATCACGCGTTAAATGTAATCCAAATAGTCAACCTCATAGAGAGTGAACTTGCTCCACTTTACTTCAATAAATACTCCAATCTTGTGGTGTACCACATACTCAAGTCACAAGGATACTTCCTAGGAATGCCATTAAACCCCATAAGAAAAAGCACCTTCCCACCACTTAAGGAATGTCTTTCTCAGAAGATTTCTTTTGGGTTAGGGTATAAACCGACGAAAGAAGAGGTGTTCAAAATGCTACCTCAAGCTAAGAATAGGAAAAATAACGGTATCCAGATGCGATCGTATCACCCTACGTTAAATAGGTATTTTTTTTAAAAAAGGAGATCATGGATCCTTCCACGAATTTCTCGAACCATGGGTATCCGAAGGCAATAAGCTAGCTGGAATTTAAATATTCCATGACATTTACTTCATTCCCCAAGAAACGGTTCTTACCGTTAAAAGTTATCAAACTCCTTGTCTCGATGGGCAAGTTGTTAGTCTTCTATTTGGGGAAGATTGATTCGTAAGGGCAACATAAGAAAAGATCATTACCATGATACTACGGGATGACCATTTTGACCCTACAGCTCTCATTACCGAAGTAGATCCAACAAAGAAACAGATATGATGGACAAAGTCGATCAAATAGACGAACAACCGAGGGAGGCTCTTCAAGCTCACAACTAGCAAAGGATAAATGTTCAAAGGAGCGCCAGAAGATGACGAGTTTAAATCTGAGTCAGAGTTAGAGTCGGAGTCTAAGTTTATGTCTAGAAAAGTCATTAGGGACTCTCCTGCTGTTGTCACTCTCTTTTCCATCGTTTCTCCTAGTTTAGTTGCAATTAGAAAAAGTTAGTGGCATGTCGCAACAACTACTACTCTTATGCCACTGACCAATACTCATATGGCATCTTTGTATCAGCTATTTTAAAACTTTAATATGAATAAATAAGATTCTACTTACTCCTCGTGTTATTTTGATTGCAATTATGTTTATGACGATACCGAGAATGATCCTGACCCAGACTCAATCGAATTACCTCCCTATATAATAAAAGAGATACTAGAAGAGGGACAGGGGGCACCAGTTTTAGAGGACACCAAACCTATTAACGTAGGACCAGACCTAGAACCCAAAGAACTTAGGATAGGGACTACCCTAGACTGAGTCGAAAGTGCTCATTTCATCGACCCCCTCCACGAGTTCAAATATGTCTTTGCTTGGTCTTACAAAAACATGCCACGGATAGACAAGGATATCGCAGAGCACTGAATTCCAATCAAACCATGTTTCAAACAAGTAAAACAAAAGCTCTGCAGAATGAGGACAGAAAGGGGTTTTAAGATCAAGGAAGAAATAGACAAACAATTCAAAGCCGGGTTTATCAAATTTTGCGAGTATTTTGACTGGGTGGGTAATATAGTCCCCCTAACTAAAAAGGTGGGCAAATCCGGGTTTGTGTTGATTTCCGGGAGCTGAACAAAACCAGTCCAAAAGACGACTTCCAATTGCCATACATCGGCATATTGGTAGAAATCACAACTGATCACGCACTCTTGTCCTTCATGGATGGATACGCGGGATACAATAAAATTAAAATGGCTAAAGAAGATATGCATATAGCCGCGTTCCTCATTAAGTGGGACACTTATTGCTATACCGTTATGGCATTTGGGCTAATCAATGCTAGAGCTACATACCAACGTACCGCAACAACCTTGTTACATGACATATTGCACAAAGAATTATAGGTGTACGTCGATGATATTATAGTCAAATCTAAAGACATGCAAGGACACATCGCTAATCTTCGCAAGTTCTTCCTTAGGTTGCGCAAATACAACATGAGGCTCAATCCTCAAAAATGCGCATTCGGGGTAACATCAGGTATACTACTAGGAATAAAGATCGATCCATCCAATATCAAAGCTCCAGTGGAAATGCCAAAAACGGAAACATAAAAGGAAGTAATAGGTTTTCTGGGAATGTTGCAGTACAGAAGCCATTTCACTTCCAAGCTCACTATGATCTGTGAACCAATATTCAAGAACCTCAAAAAGACGGACTACACATGTGGGATGATGATTGTCAGAAGGCGTTCGAAAGAATTAAGGAAATCTTGGCCAAACCACCTGTTCCTATGCCACCACAGAATGATCAACCATTATCTCTCTACCTTACAGTCACAGAAATAGTCATGGGAGCCATTCTCGCTTAAATAATTGGAATGGATGAAAGTGCTATCTACTACCTTATTAAGAAGTTCTTGGAGTTGGAAACTAAGTATATGCCTCTTGAAAAGACTTGCCTCACTCTTGTGTGGGCAACGAAGAAGTTGTGTCATTACATTCTTAGGTACTACATCAAGGTTTACTCAAAAATGGATCCCATCAAATACATATTCGAAAAACCAGTTCTAAATGGTCGATTAGCATGATGGACTTTAATACTTTCTGAATTCGACCTCAAATTTGTACCTTTGAAGGTCTTTAAGGGACGAGCAGTGGTTGAATTTGTTGCAGAAAATCATGTACTTGATACCCAAGTAATTGACAAATGGACGTTTCCAGACGAAGATAATTTACATACCAATATGAAATAATGTGATGTTTACTTTGATGGAGCTTCAAACCTAAGGGGATACGGTATATGAATGTTGCTCATTTCTCCTGAAGGCGGGCATACACCGATTTTAGTCAAACTCGACTTCGAGGTGACTAATAATGCAGCAGAATATGAGACCTCCTCATTGGTTTATAGGCTGCATTCAGTTTAGGCATCAAAATACTCTGAGTTCACGGTTACTCATCCATAATCATCAATCAAATCACTGGATCCTGAAAAATCCGAAGTGAAAGTCCCGCACCTTATCAACCCGTAATTGATCAGGTGGCCCAATTCTTCGATCAAGTCACCTACTTACATCTACCAAGAGAAGAAAATCAGTTTGTGGACGGTCTTTGGAAACTTGCATCATTGATTTACATACCTGACAACGTAATAGAAATGCCACTATGCATCTGTAGATACCCGTATCCATCGATATTGGAAATTGCAGAAATCTCGTCCAACACTCGATGATGATAGCACATATGTATACTTACGCTATTTGTTATGGATTCCGTTTTGCGATGCGAGACGGGTTTTATTTGACGATTGCATAATCTAATTGAAATTTAAATTATTTGTTGCTATTTTAAAGTAAATGAAATTTATTTCATTAGTTTACGTTTCCTTTCAAGTTATTTGAATATCAAAGCCTTTATAATTTATTTGAAAAATAAGTTATTTATAATTTAAATGAAATTTAAACTATTTATTTTCGAAATGAACGAAGTTTATTTCATCGGTTTTACATTCTTTTAAGTTTATTTAAAATTTAAAGCTTTTTTAATTTATTTGAAAAATAGATTATTTTAAAGTTTTCTTTTTAACTTTATTTGAAAATGAGATGTTGTGACGGTTTACGATTTATCGCTTTTATTAAATTTAAAAAATTAAGTTTTAAAGCGGTTTTCGAGCTCGTTTTTTGTGCAGTTTTTTTTAGAATGTTTAAATGAGTTTTTGGGCCCAATTTTCGAGGAGTTTCATCCCTATTCCTACCCCAATGGTCCCAAGTTCGAATCCTTTAATAGACCAGCCAAAGCCTTCCCTTTTCTCAACCCAAAACCGACCTTAAATCCAGCCCGAGACACCTCGCGTCGCCTGATTTTAAGCACCATTCCCGACACCAAAATACCCCATACCTGACTCCTATCTAACCCAAATCTCACCTCACATACAAACCACATACCAGCCCACGTCCTAACCCAACCCAAAAACACAACCTAAAAGCCACCCGAGAGCCCCTGTTTTCGCGTGTCAAAATAGGGTGCAAAACTCGCACCAAACCCTTAAACATAGTACCCAAACCCATGTCCCATCCTTCCTCGATCTCTAAGCTTTCCATGTCTCCAAAATATCCTACCAAAACCGAGCCAAATCCCTTCCATAATCGAATTATCTTCACTTGCCGAAAACCCGCAAAATATCTTTCGCTATTTTCTACCCTTATTCCATTCACACCCATTAGCTTAAACCCTAGGAAAACAATCCTTCATACAACATATAACGTAGCTAACCTAACCCTAGCAAGAGAGAGGATACATTCATACAAAAACCGCAACATACATCGACAATACACACACTGTTCCTCTCTCAAAACCCTAGCTTTGTGCCTCTTAATCCTCACGTAAAAAGAAAACCAAAACTCCTCTCATACCTAGAAATAAAGCACAAAGTTCACATGAAATATTAGATAATATTTAGAGCATCGTTTTGCTCCATTGTTTCTGTTTTCTCGAGTTCTGGACTGCTCCTGTTCTCGTTTGTCTTGAGTCATTTTAAAGTTATTTTTGTTTCTGTTTGTTGTCATATTATGAAAATTTGGGGTCTGAGGATTCCAAAATATCTTTGGAAATTGATTTTGGTTGAGTAACGAAGTCACAATCGCAATCTGAAAATCGCTGCACGAATCGATAATATATCGCGTGCCTTAACAGCGTTTGTTTGTGCTCATTTTTCATCGGTTTAAATTTTTTATGCTTCTGTTTCTGATCACTTTTTTGAAGTACGAAGTACAACGATTCAGAAACATCTTTCAGATTTAAAATTGGTTGAGAAACGAAGTCATAAACATCGTCTTAAGACCGTCGCACGAAGTGCACCGTTTTAACAAAAGTGTTTGTTTATTTCGTAATTTTTTTGTTAAATTGTTTCGAAAATTGTTTTACAATCGTCTAAGACGCGCCTTCTAGCATCGCTTGCCTACGGGATACGAAAGTGTCCAAGTTTACATGTAATTTGAGGGTGCACATAATCCTGTCTCCTTTTGTCTCGGCCTTCGTACAATGTGTTTGTTTCTTTTCGATTATTTATTGTTTATTTATTACGGTTTTATTTCAATTGTTATTGTAATTTAATCATTCTATTTAAACATTGTAATTATCTCAAGTCGTGTAATATATGATTTAAATAAGGGTCAAGTGTCTTTTATTTACTTTTTGAGTAAAGTGATTTTCAAAACCTTTGTTTTAGTTAGTAAAATCGATGTATTTTATTATTTAAATCAAAGAGAATGTGCAACAAGCAAAGATGAGGTCAAGGAATAAGTCCATGTGAGCCATGACCTCACCTTTGGCACGTTATTCTAGGTTTAGAGTAGACTACTATGCGTCATGTCTCGTTTAGCAAATGTAATTAGATCGAGTTGTATTTTAATTCAATTGTTTGCACATCAAGTGGACGAGAATCGTCTGGGTTGTAATAGGTAGTGCCCCAATTGCTTCCCTTCCCCTCCAAGCCATGTTGTGAATGTTTGTTTAGTGTAGTTTCAAATCAATATCACATGCTAAATCACTTTGACAAAGTAGATTAGATGCGTTAAACGATTAGAAACCAAATTCACATGTTAGGGTTTAAAATAACAATGGCATATTCGCAAGTGATACATAGAGAAATATCTATTGTTTTATTTAGTCGAGACCGTTATTGTAACGAGCGGGGTTGGGTGTTTTATTAAAAGAATTTAATTTGACTTCCTTACACGTAATCTCACACGAACTCATTTTCTCTATAAAATTGGTTTCTAATTGTCACCTAAAATTTAGTGGCGACTCTTTTCAAAAAGTAAAATCTTTTTATGAAATAAAGGCATCGCGTGGGCAATTTCCCTCATCCACAGCATCGAACGGTGGTCCAAGCCAGCGTATGTGCACCCCCCTAACCGGTGATAAGGAGAACCATGAAGAGGCTTGGTACCAAGCCATTTTAAACTACAAACTCAACGGCGAATGCCCACCAGATATGGACAAGCGAGGGCGATGAGCTATAAGATTGATGGCGTCTCAATACGTCCTAAGATAAGGAGAGTTGTATAAAAGAACGCTACAAGGCCTCATCTTACTTTGCCTTGATCGTTTAAAAGCAAAGAAAGTTATGGAGGAAGTCTATGATGGTGAGTGCGGTCCTCATATGAGTGGACCAATGATGGCAAAGAAAAACATGCGTCTAGGATATTATTGGACGACCATGGAGATAAACTGTATAAAATACGTCAGACATTGCCATAACTGTTAGATCTTCGGAAATGTACATGTTTCGACCTCTCTGTTGTACACTATGACATCACCTTGGCCATTCTCTACTTGGGGAAATGACATCATCAGGAAAATTACCCCAGCTGGGACAAGAGGTCATTGTTACAATCTAGTGCCGATAGACTACTTCACTAAGTGGGTAGAAGCAGTATATTACACTACTCTATCATCCAAACAGGTGGCTAAGTTCATACAAGACAACATCATTTGTCGATACGGATGTCCACATGAGATAGTCAGTGACAATGGTTCTCATTTTCAAGCTTAAACTGAGCAATTAATGGCCAAATACAAGATTCAGCATCATCAGTCTTCACCCTATCGACCCTAAAACAGTGGAGTCATAGATGCATCAAACAAGAATGTCGTCATGATCTTAAAGAAAATGATCGACTATTATCGCGATTGGCCCAATATGATACCCTTTGCCTTATGGGGATGTTTAACCTCACTCAAGACGCCAACAAGAGCTAGTCCTTTCTATTTAACATACAGTATGGAGGTCGTACAACTAGTAGAGCTAGAGATCCCTTCTCTACGCATTATACTCGAAAGCCAAATCCAAGAAGCTGAGTGGAATAAAGACAGATATGAAGAACTCATTCTCAAGGATGAGCGACGATACGCGCCTTGCATAATGTTCAAACATATCAAGCGTGAATCGGAATAGCTTTCAACAAGAAGGTTAAACTTCGAAACATCAAAAAAGGAGATCTGGTCCTTAAATCAGTTGGAGCCCTTTAACCAGTCGATCCAAGAGGAAAAATTCAAACCGAACTGGGCTGGACCTTACCTTGTCAAGTCAATACTCTCAATGGGTGCAGTTAGAATCAAAGACTTAGATTGGAACGAGTTTTCAAACCCAACGAACCTAGATCAGCTTATGAAATACTGCCCTTAGAATCGGTCAAAAACGCGCCACGTGTGAACCACGTGCCGCTCATGCGACACGTTACACACAACCAACAACCATCTACCCCCATTGTGATCTCACTCTTTTGGTTTAGGATTTCTATCATTCTCGATATCGTAAACATAACTTAATTGTACTTTAGGAGGAAGTAAAGAATCATTCTTATTTCGTACGTTCATTTTAAAGCTCTTTCTTCGAACATTCATTCCTTTGCGCAATTCACATTTCTTACTACATTATGGGTTTGATTCCATCTTACACGGTGAATGCGTAGGTAATCCTTTAGGGGATACAACCCAAAAATTATTTTAATCGAAATATGTAAATAGAAGGACAAGTGCTTTGGCATTTGAAGTTCGAAAGAATTAATGTAGGGAAATGATTAGAAGTTCCTTAACTAAGAAAAATATTTATTCATTATTTAGTAATACGTCAAATAAACGCTAAAACTAAAAATGCTAAGCTAGGATTCTAAAAATTCCTCTCTCTTATTACAACCATAATAATGAATAATACTAATAAACAGAAGTAGGCTATTCCTCCTTTTTCCCCTTGCCCTTGTCATTCCTATCATATTTCTTGTCTCGACCTCGAGGAGGACGTTCTTACGCTATCTCTAACATAATCCCAAAAGGTGTCTCTCGTGGTTTAGCCTTCCCATTTCTATACACCACCATTTTCTCAACAGGAGGAGCTCCCTCTGTCTTCTTTGGACGAACAACTCGGAACCTAGATTTCTCTTCTTATTTAGTCAAGTACTTCTGGTTCTCCTTAGCCACCTTGCAAACTTTTTAATCAACAGCCTCATGCTTCCTCGCTTTGGCGCATTGCAAATAAGAATTGGATACCCATAACCTACAGGATTAGGTATGTACAACATGTTTCTTTGAGCCTAACGAAGTGCCCACTTAAGAAAAGACTCAGAGGTATGTGCCAAGGCTGTCTGCGGTACCGTGTTAAGCTTCGGGTTATTTTGCTTCAAGCCAACTTGTTTCAAGAGCCATTCATGAAAAATGCTAACCATGAACGCCAAGCCCGAAATGTGAATCGATCGTGTGGGGTCTAGGCTCGATACTTCTGTTAACGATTTTAGATGGCACCACGGGACGATCAACCTAATGAGGGGTCCATCTTCACTCTTTAGCTTGTTCTCCCAGTAATTGAAAACTCGAGTGAAGTCCATTATGTACAATCTTGTTCTCATCGAGATCGATCGCGAACGATTTCCAAAGACATCAACAGGGGGCTCGATCAATCGAAGCCTCTCCATGAGCCAAATCTGCAAAATGAGACGAAAGGGTTAGACATTACCATCAAAAAAGAGAAAAAGAAAAAAAAAACAAAAAGGTCATTTTGCTGGTAAAATAATGGGACTCCCCATGTACGACAGCTCGCGATTCGCCTTTATATTGCCCAAGCCTAGGATGGTCTCTCCCAATATCAAGCAAGTTGGACTCTTACGCACCTCCATTTGTTCAATTATTCCCAGGAAGCGAGGATCCCTCCTCATTTTGGCATCAACATGACCCCTCAAAACACTGCAATGTAGAAGGCAAAATTCGAATGCCCTGTGCCTCGAAGAATATAAAATGGTAGGGTCCTCCCTATCTTTGAACCGGTCAACCAAATCGAACATTCTCAAACCTTTCCAAGTTACAAGACAGTCCACCTCCTCTTTGGTCAATCCTAGACGGTCCCTAAATTTGTTTTTTATACCCTTGAGCAATAGGGGGCAATACAGGAAGGTTTTCCATATCCCAACCATCAACTGCTGCAAATTCCTCCGGAAAAGGACAAATTTCACCTCCCGGAAAGACAAAAACGTTAAAATCAGGATTCCAATTTTCAAGACAAGCATCTAAGAAGGGTTTACCACTTTTACTTGTTTGAAGCTAGCGATCGATCCAATATTGCAGGCTGCCATGTCATGCTTCTCAACATTAAAGAATTTGTTCATCCACTCCTTGAGTCGGGATTCAAACGTATCCATATTTTATGAAAAAATATTTTTTGGAGTTTGTTGCATGTATGTACTAAGCTACAGAATAATAGGTGTAAATATAGGACAACCCGAGGTCTCTATTTATACTATTCGGCTTTTCCTAAATTCTGCTCAGGAAGAGACAAGCTCAGGAGATGACGCAGCACCTGCTGCGCAATTTGGAAGTGTTGTAGCTCCTGCTGCGCCTCTTCCTGGAGCCTGTTCCCTGCTCTTTCCTGTAAAGAACTTTTTTAGTCCCGTTTTAGTTATTATTTCCTATTCTTATAGGGATTTAACATGCAACATTCCGAAATTTTTAGTACCCTTACTAATTTTCGGACTTCCTTTTTTTATACGGACTACCGTCCCGTGATGGATTCGCATTTCGAGGCAGCACCATTTCGCCATTTCCGCTAACTTACCCATTTCTTTTTAGGAGGAAGCACTCCAAAATCGGTCGAGTCATCAATCTTTTTTCGATTCTTTTTTTATTTTATTTTTATTATTTCAAACATCTCGAGACCTTCTTCTCTAGCATTTTCAATATTTTCACATCTACATTTTTAAACTTACTCATTTCTTTTTCTTTTCTTTTTAGGGGGGAAACACTCTCGTCCTTTAGTTGTGTATCCACTCACTTGTTTATGATGCGCCTGCTCCCCAACCTGTTTTATAGCAGCACTTTTTTTGAGATCATTATGAGTTAATTATTTGTAGGCCCAGGTCCTACATTTTCATAATTCGAGATATTCCCCTCGTGCAATTCGAGAATTATTTTCTCCGATTATTTTCTATGTGTTTACTTTCTCGTCAGTTTCATTTTATCACCAACATATACTACAAATTCTATTCCCCAACAAGAGTACATTACCGCCTACAACGCAAGTAAGTTTTTTAGCAAAACAAGTTCGATTGAGTCCAACGCAAGTTAATTCTCTCCCTGGAGGTTCTCAAAATGTCTTGCCTCTATATCCTCGGTAGTTTCTACCAACACTCTGCTGTCTCTATATTTTTTAGTAGTTTTTACCAACGTTCTGCTCCTTTATACATTAAGCAGTTTCTACCAATGTTTTACTCTTCCACCTCCATTAGATTCTACTAACGTTCTATTGTTTTCAGTATTATTGTTGCCCATGAAGATTCCAGTTCGCCCTTTAAGGGGTCTCAGGTATGATTTCTTTTTATGGCTGTGGAGCTTTCCCACGTAGTCAAATGGACTTTAAACAACCCTCCCCGGAAGTCGACAGACTCTAAAATGTTCCCGACGACAGGCCCTAACTTAGTCCTCTTGAGCCCCCTCCCGTCGCCATAGTCTTCAGGTTGTAATCTTCGATTGACCTGAGGGCTATACTTTGACTTTTGCCTTGTCCAAGCCTCGGTCAAAGTGGGGGCTCTGTAGATACATCATTTCTGCACCTCCCTCCAAATACCCAGTGATGATTGGACCGCATGTTTAAATGTGCGGAGCGATTTATACATTTCATAAATTCGTCAACAAGTGGTAGCTTAAACAGTCGCGTCAACCCCTTGATTGTCACAACGTGCTTATACGGTCGTTTTGAATGTAATTAGAGTACATTTGGAGTCCGGGGTCAAAAATCGCCTTCATTTTCTAAAAGCGTCTCAATACCGAGCCGGAGTATTCTAGAATTTTCCTAAAAAATAATTTTATGTTTTAAAATCTCGAAAATATCTTGCCTTGCGGAATAAGGAAATCCACATCTTTCCTAATTCCTAAATAAACCGCGGAAATCCTTCTTGCTGAGGAGAGAAAGCCTCAGGAGAGAATGCAGTAGGCACCGAGCCTCTTGAAAAGTCACAGTTCCTGCTGCGCCTTTTCACGGGCTTATTTTCGTCAGTTTCCAGAATATTTCCGGATTCTTCAAATCCTATCTTTTTTCCTCAACCAACACCCCATGATTAGTATAAATAGAGGCCTTCGCCTCACATATTTTTCACGCGAGTATCCGCCATTTCTCTTCTATCTAATTGCATTCTAAGACCACGTGTTATTGCTTTGACGCCTATGTGCTTGATCTACTCGACCACGTAAGACTAGATCATTCTAGGTCCCATTCTCGTTTGCATGACCGACCAATTTGACCACTACACACAATTAATCCAATCAATTTTGTTTCTAAATTCCTTTTTCAAGAGCATCTTTCAAATTTAAATCGAGTCGAGCAAGCACTAATGACAATTTTGTTAATCTCGCTTCGTAAACATGTAAGTCTGAGGGTGTAAAATCCTAATTTATTTTATTTTCTTTATTTACTAATTATGTAAGAATTTATATCATAAAGACGGTTAAAAATCATCTTTAAAATCATAGTTTTAAATCCGTTTTGACGAAACAGCAGGGAAAGATTGTCGAGAAGAAACGCAACAGCTGTTGCGCCTTCGGAAAAAGTTGGCGCATCTGTTGTGCCTGTTCCATAGGCTAGTTAGCCGCTGTTGTGGTTGTACTTCTTCCTCGAGTATTATTTATTTCGTCTTTCTCCTTTATTGCGTTTTCTTTCTTCGTATTTATAAATTTCCAGTTTCTAATTTATTTTATCAAATCCTTTTTAACCTAAATTGATCTAAAATAACTTGGACGAATTAGATTGAACAGATTGAAGGTCTGTTCGTGATGAAAAACTTGTATATCTGAAAGTTTGTTTGACTGTTCGTCTAAGTATTTTCGAAATTAAGCAGCGGAAGTTTAATTGTTGTAGTTGTAATTTCGTGTAAAGTAAAAAAGTTAGTATGGTGATCCTAATTCTACCCTAGCAAGGTTCAAACTCGGAACACACAATCAACTCGTAAGGAAGATTAAAAGATTAAACTCGCAAGCTTAATCAAACAAAGTTCTCAAACGGTAACGTCTATTAAAAATCTGAATATCACTTTTGAAAAATAGGTTTACAAACAAGCCCTATTTATACTAATTCAATATCTATCTACGTTGACCATTAATCTATCTCCTTATTCTTTCCTAAGTAGAAAACCTATTAAATAATTAACTATTAACAACCAGAAATTAGAAACTAACAACAAGTAGGATTATGAATACTAACAGACTCCTAACTAACTTTCCTAATATTTGTTCGAAAGTAACTAGTAATATTAAAGTAACTAGGAGTCCACACGGCTGTTAGCTACAATGTTTTGGGAACCGTTTCATCCAAATTCGTTCCTTATTTCACCCGCATCATTCTCCCATTCTTTTTGAGAATTTGACCTCAAATTTTGATAATATGTGTTGTCACTCGGATAAAAAACGAACCATATCATCTTAAACATGATAGTAGCAATCCTTATGCAGTTTATAGGACATCCTTTGTTCTTAGGCCTATTCCTCTTGAACCATCTTCTCTTGTGCCTTCAACCTTGCCACCCTCCTCGCACAAGTGTAGCAGAAACAAACCACCGTGAGCATCCTCCCCTTGAAATCACAGGTCCACCGTGAGCTTCCATAGAAATCAAATTCAAGAACAAATAGCCTTGATAGATTCTACATAAACTTCAAGTGGTGATTGATAAATTTTGTTAACATGAAAATCCGAACATATATTATCTTTACCCAAGATTAGTAGCAGATTAGCATCGTTGGCTTTACCTTTAGACTGCTTCGGAAATACTTCTTGATAATTCACAATTAGGTCACCAACGAAGCCCTCTTTAACCTTGTGTTCTTCCTCTTCTTCTTCTTGATGAGTATCATCAAAAAACTCGTACTTGTTTTCTTGAATCGGAGCAGTTTGAAGATTTCAATTAAAAACCACTGTTTTTTCTTATTGTTCATTGTCACTTACGAGTTCATTAATATGGATCTCCTCATCCTCTCCTTTACCTACATCGTTTGAATGGTTTCTGGTCACAGTAAGACGTCTCTACGTGCTTTATTTCAGCCACTTTAGAAGCATCAATCTTCATCTCTTCTTCCTTCGCTCCGCAAGAATGATTAGATCTACATTCACACATTTAATATTTTGATGAAAGATGATCAATTCTTGTTATTATGTCCTCCAATAACAATTCTTCCTCATATTTCTCCCACTTCTTCAATGCTTGCCTGAGTTTTTTTCCGAGACATGACAGCACCAATGACAAACGATAAACCCAAGGACCGTCTTGTTTTAAGGAAATAAAGAACCAAAGATTTGATACCAAATTGATCTAAAATAACTTGGACGAATTAGACGAATTAGATTGAACAGATCGAAGGTCTGTTCGTTATGAAAAACTTGTATATCCGACAGTTTGTTTTACTGTTCGTCGAAGTATTTTTGGATCTATGCAGCAGAAGTTTAATTTTTGTGGTTGTAATTTCGTGTAAAGTAATAGGGATAATATGGTGATCCTAATTCTACCCTCGCAAGGTTCAAACTCGAAACACACAATCAACCTCGCAGGGAAGATTAAAAGACTAAACTCGTAAGCCTAATCAAACAAAGTTCTCAAACGGAAATTTCTCTTAAAAATATGAATATCACATTGAAAAATAGGGTTACAAACAGGCCCTATTTATACTAATTCAATATCTATCTAGCTTGACCGATAAGCTATCTTCTAACTCTTTCCTAAGCTAACTAGAAAACCTATTAAATAATTAACTATTAACAACCAGAAATTAGAAACTAACAACAAGTAGGATTATGAATACTAACAGACTCTTAACTAACTTTCCTAATCTTTATTCTAAAGTAAATAGTAATATTAAGGTAACTAGGACTCCACACGACTGTTAGCTATAAGGTTTTGGGTACTGTGTCATCCAACTTTGTTGGCTTTATTGCACCCGCATCATTCTCCCCTTCTTTTTGAGAATTTGACCTCAAATTTTGATAATATGTGTTGTCACCCGGATAAAAAATGAACCATCTAATCTTAAACATGACAGTAGCAATCCTTATGCAGTTTATAGGACATCCTTTGTTCTTAGGCCTATGCCCCCTTGAACCATCTTCTCTTGTGCCTTCCACCCTCCCACCCTCCTAGCACAAGTGTAGCAGAAACAAACCACTGTGAGCATACTCCCCACCGATACATGCTTGAAATCACAGGTCCACGGTGATCTTCCATAGAAATCAAATTCAACAACAAATAGCCTTGATAGCTGTTTTGGTAAAAAGATTACCTACTATCGGTTAAATTGAGGGTGAGTTTAAATGGTCAATTGGAAAACAACGAAATAAAAAGTGCTAGAAAGTAGAATGACATAAAGAGTTTGGTGACGTGGAAAACCCAAATGTGGGAAAAATCGCGGGGGGAGTCGGTATCCCACCAATATATGCATTATAACTGTCTTTGGGCACTGAGGAGGAACAATGACGGAAGTAAAACTTATAGGAAAATACAATGGTATGACTAAATCTAATTTAATATGTTGATAATATCTAATGAGAATGACTGGGAATATGTGTGTTAGAATGATCTGTTGCTTCACTTCTGCTATGGTATTTATAGGCTCTTCCCTAGATAGGCTCATCTTCGAAATATTCCCTCTTATGCTGCTCAACTGCCCTATTTTTAAGGGGGTTGATAGGTTGATTTCTGACTTGGTCTTTGTTCCTTCTCTGCAGGTACCTTTGTTCCTTCTCTATAGGTACTAGAGATATTTCCCATTTTCGCAAGTTGTTCCCACGATTGTTGGTGGCCTAGTGATGTGTCGCCACGTTAGCTAGAGAACGTGTGGTGGATTTTATCCCAAACAATTACCTTCCAAAGTAATTGTCTTCACTTACCCATGTAATGATGGCAGTTGCTTATCCAAGAAAAAATGCCAGGGAGTTGTTTAGCCACGCACGCCTTTTGCATAACTGCTCAGAGCACGTCTCCCATCACGCCTTTACTTCCCACTCACCCACTTCCTCTTAACTTCTCTCTCCCCCACTCCCTTAAATAGCCTAACCCCCCGTATATTTTCCACTTTTCTTATCTTCACTCAACTTCCTCTTTCTCTCAGGTATTTTCCCTTCTTCTTTTTCTTCCCTCATCATGCCTAAAAAATCCACTTGCCAAGCCTCTCCTCACCCTTCCTCGCCGTAGTCCACCTCTTCCAGCCCTTTTGCTTTCACCGATATTCTTAACGACCCTTATTTGTGCGAGTCTTACTATGCTAACGCTGATGTAGCTGAGGTGTGAAAGATATTCGGGTCAGGAGAGGACGTGGTGATTCACCTTCCTCAACCAGGCAAGGCTCCGGACTTCTACAGCCCTGGTTGGGCATGCTTATACGAGTATGTCTTTCAGTTGGGCTTCTCATTTCCTCAGCCTCTATTGGTGCAGCGGCTCCTTACCTTTAATAGGCTGGCGATGAGTCAGATTATGCCACATGCATAGAGGGTACTGGTGTCCTTGTGTATCTAAGATGAGGATTATAACCTTGGTCTGAGTTTCGGTGACCTCGTTGCCATGTATTCTGTCAGATCTCTAAGCCATGGTCTTATGACCCTTTGTTCCTACAATAAGATCAATGCTGGGGTCCTTCTCCCTAAAAAAGTTAGGGAAGATCGATTCCTTCTCTCCTACCCCAGACTACCTGTTGGACAAGTGGGGTCCTGTAGAAGGTAACCCTCGCTGTCCATCCTCCTGATTCATTTTGATCTCACGATTTTTACTTGAGTGTTTTTGCAGCGCTGCCTCAACCAACTCCTTCCAAGGACCTTTCTGCAATCTCCCGCTTTCTTGTCTTGCCTGAAAAGTCTGAACCTTCCCAGCCCTCCTTTCTGCACAACCCTTTGGTTCCTCCTCTTACCCACTTGACGTAGATGAAGAAGAGTTCCCAAAAGATCCTATTAGACCTGAAGAAGAGACTTTGGCTGACCCAGCCACCGACCCTTTAGAGGAATTGAGAATGTCTGCTGCTAAGGCTCTAGTTGTGTTCCTTTTATTTATTTTTTGTTCCTGTGGAAGGCTGCTATGTAACTGGTGTTGTGACCCTTCTGCGGGAAAGACCCCCTTCTCTCTTGACTCTGTTCTGGAGAGGAAGAAGTGAAAGCTGTCTTCTGCGCCTCCCCAGCCTGCTACTAAGAAGAAAGCTACTGCACCTGCTGAGCCAGAACTGAAGGTTGCTCCCAGTCAGGCGCCCGTTCGCTCTAGACCTGGACAACCCAATACCACTACTCTGCCACGCTTCCCTCGTGGGTATAGGGGAAGTCTTGATATTCCACTAAGGCCCCAACTGGACCAGTTCATCCTATCAATTGTTGTCCACAACTTGGGCTCCAAATTCCTCTCCCACATGCTGGATGTTTCATCCGAGAGCACCTTCACTGTAAGTGTGACTTTTTTGTTTTGATCTCTTCGTGTTTTTCCTGCGGTTGTGTTCTTATGGTCCTTGTTCCTACCGAGTCTTCAACATAACCTCTACATTCGCAAGGAGGTCCACCCGTCTGATGGACGAGGTGAACGCCCTGCAGCAAAAGGTTGCTAAGCTGGAGTCCCTGCTCTCCACTGCTGATGAGGATAAGAAGACGGTGCGAGATCAACTGGCCCATACTCAGAGGCAACTGGTGAATATTGAGAGCATCAACTCCTCTCTCAGCGACAGCTTGGCCACAGAAGAAGACCAGATAAAGACTCTGAAGAAGTTGCTCCTGGACGCTCTGGTGTATGCCACCTGGGAGTCCAAAATTAAGCGTTTTCAAGAGTTCCAAGCTAGGACCCACACCACCTGGGATCTGGCTAAGGAGGATAACCAGTTTGCTGAAGCTTCCCCACTAAGCCGGACTTCAGCATTATCGATGAGCTGATGGCGGAGGATGAGGAAGGTGACTCTTCTACTGAGGTAGTCGTTCCTGTTGAGGTGGTGGCCCTTGCCGAGGAGGCTCCGGTGGCGGAGGAGACTGAGGTGGCAGTTCATTCTGTGGAGTCTGTTCTTGATCTTGTCACTACTCCTGTTTCTGCTGAGCCTGTTTCAGATCAGGCAATTTAGATGGGGCAATGTCCATTTGTTATTTGTAGTTTTCTGTTGCCTTCGGGGCTTGCTTTTCGGACCTTCGTACGGTTTCCCTCTCTGGCGGTTTCTTTATGTTGATTATTAACTTTTAATATGTTCTCGTTGTGTGTACCTATTTTGTGTTGCATTGATTTGTTTTTTGGCCATCTTTTCGTACTGTTTTGTTGGGGTGACTATGGGGGTACTGGAGTTTGTTCGTCCTGATGGGACGTCGGTGTTCCTTTATCGACCACACGCACGACATACTTCCTGTAGGAGGAACATTTTGCTAGTCCCTATTTCCATCGAACTACTGAGGATTAGTTGCCAACTCAAAAATGTGTCTCAAATATCTCAAAAGAAGAAAGCCAAATTTATTTAAAATAAAAAGGGAGCAAATTACAAAAGAGATTGTGTTTAGGAGCATAAAATTGTGCTTCCTAAGGCAGTACATCCTAAATTTAGATAAATGAAACAAAATTTATTTTGGGCCCTTTGAAAAGACATCTAAAAGTTGCGACTCCCTTGTTTACTCCATCAATGTTCCCTGCTAAGACAACATTGTGGGATGGAAAAAATAAGAAACTTTATAGAGAGAAATTTAATAATAGATTTTAAGTTGTCATCCCCGTAGCAATACCAAATAGGTCCTAGGTGGCCATCACGCGAGTTCTGAACGCGGTACCTTGTAAGGTGGATGGTGTTCACTCTAGAGTTGAGTTGAAGAAGGAAACAATACAATACTTGCTCAGGCAGTTAGAATTAAAGATATTAATTCCCTGATTGTTATTGCTATTGTTGTACCTTACATGATCTTGGACCGTGGTTCCAGCGGGTCGATTCTGGGCATTGTACCCCCTCACATGTTAACTTTTTCACGGTAGAGACAATTTTAAGAAGTTACCTTCTGCACTAGTTGTGTGTGTACAGAGTTGCAGATTTCGTATCTGTTGTAGGATGACCCTAACTAGAAGAACTCAAATGTAATATTTCTATAGGTGGACAATGTTCCATAGCTTGTGTATGAGCTTTCCCTCCATATTCATGAGTTTATATTCTCCATTACCCACCACGCTTTCTACTTGATACGGCCCCACCCAGTTGTAGGCAAACTTTCCCGCTCGTCTGTTCTTGGTATTCTGAAAGACCTTCCTGAGCACCAGATCTCCTACCTGCAAGGCTCTAATTCTCACGTTCTTATTGTAACTCTTGGCATCAGTCTACTTGTAGGACGCTATCCTGATCCGGGCACTGCCTCTCAGTTCGTTCACAGTATCTAGGCTGCTTGCCATTTCTACCTGGTTTCTGTGGTCAGTAATGCGTCCATACCTGTGTGTTGCCACTCGTACCTCAGCAGAGATTAAGGCCTCTGCCCTATACACCAGGCTGTACGGTGTTTGCCCTATTGTCACCTTAGGGGTGGTTCAGTCGGACTATAGTACCAAGGGGAGCTCGTCTACCCATTAGCCTCCCAGTTGATCCTATCTTTTCCTCAAATTCTCTATCATAATATTATTGCTAGATTCTACTTGGCCATTGGATTGGGGATTCTTGGGAGTAGAATTGAACAATGCGATGTTCCACCTACCACATAAGGCTTTGGCGTTGTCAGACACAAATTGGGACCCATTGTCGCATATTATTTCTGAGGGATACCATATCTACATATGATGTTCCGCTTGATGAAGGAGATCACGTGCCTTTCAAAAACCTGGGGAGCATATAAGTCTTATTTCCATATTCCCCGCTGTGGATAACATGCATAACGCCTCTGCCTTGATCAACTTAGAGAAATAATCCGTCATGACGAGCATATAAGTCCTTTTTCCCAGGGCACGGGGTAGAGGACCTACAATGTCTAAGTGCCAGGTGTGCCCAGCCGGTGAACCGGCTGCCGGTCTTCCAACCGGCTGCCGGTCTTCCAGCCGGCTGGAAGGTTTCTGTTTCTAATTTTCAGTTTTTATGTATGGCTGTATCCCAGCCGGTGGACCAGCTGCTGGTCCACTGCCGGCTGGGAGCTCTCTGACTTGATTTTTGGAATTATCTGTTTTGGTCCTTAAGGCTCAGCCGGTTGGCCGGCGGCCGGTCACCTAGACCGGCTGGGAGCCTCTACTTCCTTATTTCTTTCCATTTCACTCATTGTATGATGGATATGGTTTGAGCTTATGGTTTTTTTACATTTCAACATAATTATATGATTTGTTTACACTTCATCATGAGCTTTGAGTGGGTTTTATATACATTCATGATCTGTCATATACCGGTCGTAAATGAGTCATCACATGTATCATTTGTTTACGTCTCTATCTCTTTTGTTCTAATTATTGAAATTGACATAATGCCTTTTATTCTTACTTAACTTGTCTCCGCCCTAGTTGTGCTGCACCGACAAGTATGGGTTGGCCGCTTACACTGCACAGGTAAGTGTGCTTTAACTCTTGACTCTTTCGCCACCTTTGCGCTGCACCGGCGATTGGGGTACTCGACCATCTTGACTAGTGATCGAGTCTCGGTGCGGGCTGCACCGCCGCATGTCATGAGTCTGGCCCGATATAGACTAGGGCGTACCTAGCTAGTCGTCCTACCAGGTAAAAATATGTGTCTAGAGTGTGAGAGCTTGTTATAGGCCTTGAATGAGTGCATGTGCCATTTTCCATTAGATTTATCTCAGGTTGGTTTGCTTGTTAGTGTTCGGACAGGCTTTAAAGGTAGCCGCTGAGTCGAACACTTGTTTTCCTATATGTTGATCTTATCGACACTAGTGGTGAAATGCAAGCCACTAGTTGCGATATGATCCTTTTTCTGTGGTTTATTATTTGTTTTATCAATGTTAATACCATGTTATCTTGTATTACTCATCATCTATAAAGTCTCACATGATTAATGCTCTTATTCACGCATGATAAATATCTCTTTATACGTTGTGATGATCTAAGTTATTGTCTATGCGTATTTCATTGTATCGTGGCTGGGAGGACCCTGAGTTACTCCCCACTGACTGTGGCATTCATGTTTTCATGAATGACAGGTACCAGTTGGTGATTATATGGGGCAAGACGGTGGCTAGCGAGCAATAATCCTCTAGGCCTTAGTTTCCGTTTATTAGACTTACCTTTTAAACATTTGTCATTCGTGGGATATGTTTTCCCCAAAGATTGTTATGTTTTTGGTTTTTTAAACCTATCTACTTTACATACTTTATTTCCGCATGTTAGATATGGTATTGATTCTCCGTTATTAGACATCAAAAGTTTTAAAAATCCCGTATTTCCGCTGCATATCATATCATTTATGTTACCTTTTGGTGTCCTAAATAGCGGGGTGTCACAGTTGGTATCAGAGCATGATTGCTCCCGACGCACACACGTGTTGCCCCAACTTAAATAGACAACTTGACCATCAAATAATTGAATGAGAGATTGGGTAGTTTAAGGACCTAAAGTGGTAGTCCGTTTGTGCTTGCTAATTGTTAAGTTCTAACATGTTTGCTCTTGTCTTAGAAAATGGTGAGGAATAGCAATGTGGACAACGCCATTCTCCAAGCATTCACCCAAATCTTCCAAAACCAACAAGTAGTCAATGTCAATGCTAATGCTAATACTAATCCTCCCGCTCCCCAAGGACATCGTCAAGGTAGTTTCGCATAGATAGCAAGCCAAATGTCAAGGAGCAATGCAAGGACCTATGGGGGCGAAGTTGACCTGGTGATGTTCCCCGAGTGGTTCCGCGACATGGAAAAGAACTTCTCGCTTTATGATGTGCAAGAGCAAGATAAGGTGAAGCTCGCCTCCTACTTCCTTGTGAGAGAGGTCGACCGATGGTGGATGTTGACGGGACCGACCGCTACCCAAGATCCATATATGGAATGGAGCCGTTTCAAATCGATGGTGGAGACCTGCTTCTACCCGAAGGAGCTTAAACAACAAAGGTTAAAGGAATTCTTGGACTTCAAACTAGGGAGATTGTCCATTCAAAAGTTCACCGACAAATTCAACGACCTCGCTCATTATGCTTCTAAATTCGTGAAGGATGAAGAAGATCGAGTGTATTTCTATAAAAGCAAGCTCAATCCCAAGATCGAGAGCATGGTGAGGAGAGAGTCTACCTCATTTGTGGAGATTTATAACAATGCCATATGGGCCGAGAGCTCCTTGAAATCCATTGAAGATGAAGCCAAGTCCTTAGCTCCCCCTCAAGCTTCCTGTCTTAACTCCTATGGTAAAAGACCATTTGATCCTTATTCCTCTCCCTCGTATGATAACAAGAAGAGATTCGTTCCAAAAAGTCAAGTGTCAAGTGATCGAGCCGCCCGACCAAGCAACGACAACTCCAACTTCATCAAAGACAACAAATGCTCCTATTGAAAGAAAGCCCTACACCCGGGAGTCAGATGTTATGGAAGATCGATGACATGCTACTATTGCAAGAAGCCACGTCACCGCATTAGTGATTGCCCCGAGAAGAAAGATGCTCTCGCTCCCAATGTCAAGCCCAAGGGAAGAGTCTTTGCCTTGAGCCATGCATTAGCTGCCGCTTGTCCCGACATCGCTATCGGTATGTTTTTGGTGTTTAAACAACCTTGTTTAATCGTTCTAATACCGGCACATCCTTGTCTTTCTTACCCACCCAAAATTTTCGGAAAAACCATCTATAGAACTACCTTGCGAGTGATCCTCTASCTTCTAAAAGAATATTTTAACAAACAAACTCTTTCCTTTAAGTATTTCCATATGCTTTAAAAATGCATCCTTTGAAATAAGAAGGTATTGATACTTTAAGTTTGTAATTGATGATTATAAAGCATTTTCGATACATTTTCGTCCTTTCATTGCGRTTTYTATTTTCATCAAAATAAATCTTTTCGTCAATATGTATGGTATTGATAAACTTGGAATTTTTAATATTTTCACTGGAATATGGCATGGATAAACTTTTATTTTAAGGTACTAAGACTTTACCAAGTACGATTATTTGAAAAGGGTTTTGACCATATTTTTGGTAAACAAGACTATGAATCGTTTTTAGTATAATGGACTTTCTTGAGTATGAACCAACTCACCCTAGTGCTAGGAAGTGTGGGAGTTAAACCTTGATCCTTTTTGCGTCATTCCCTCCCCGTTTTCTTCTTTGCTTTCCCCGTTGGATCTTGCTCTTTCGTGTATCTTGTCGATCTTCTCTTTGCCTCTTTTACCTTCCTAATACCTATAAGTGTCTATATACCCTTACCCCATCACTCTTGAGGCTTCTTCCTTTGAGACTCATACCTATCGTGTCTCTATTGTCTTTGGAAATCCTCATCGATTCCTTGGCCTGTTGTTATCCTTTACCCCTAATTGCCCTGCTTATCCTCTAGGTTAAAGCTAGTAACCATCGAACTTCCTTGCTCGTTGATCTTTTGTCGACC
>VHZZ01007535.1:9529-25072 GCA_009801015.1 Silene noctiflora | reverse complement strand
CAACACATCCTTATTACAAATATAACAATATGTTACACCAAATATAACAATATGTTAGTCATAAACTGTTATATTGTTAGCTGTCCAAACACATTACTAGAGTAAACAGGAGTATGAGTAAATATTTAATTTTCAAAGAATAACAGCAGAATACTTATTGTTATTCTGGTGTTATTTTTTGCACATATTTATTCTTTATTGAAATAGAGCTTGTGCTTTACTCGTCTGCTAGTGCAGCTGAAATTGTGAAGTTAACAATCAAACTTGTGCCTCCGCCAGAGTCCAGTGGCCCGTCCCCTTCGAACTCCTAAGGTTCTCATACAAGGTCTACTTGTAGTCAAGGAACATCTAAGTAAACCAGGCAGGAAAGTCAAGGCTGAGACACAAGTTGAAAAGTCGCCCTCTGGTGAATCAAAGCCTAAAATCAAGTGCGCTGTAAAAGTTAAGGCTGAGTCACAACTTGTTATGGCCAGTGACAATACTCAAGAGGAAGGTGCTCATTCATCTGATAATACAGTGTATGTTTACTTGTTTTATGTGTTCTAGTTTTTTTTCTTTTTTTTTCTATACATATTGTTATGTTGTTGTTATATTTTGATGAGTCACTTTTATATACATTTATATGCCTCCCCTTAGTCGCTTTTTTTATAGATTTCGTGCTAAATATGCCATTATATTAGAATGTTGTTACTGCCGTTATTTGGTGTTTAATGCAGAATTGATGCATTCGAGGAGCAAAAGAATGAAATGAAGCACCGCGAAATGGCATAAAGGGACACAAGAAGCATGACATGCAAATCTAGAGGAAGAGAAGAGAAGATAAGACGAAGAAGCAATGAGAAAAGTGAATACTCGATCGAGTTTATGAGTACTCGATCGAGTATCAGCGGATAATTGAGCAGAATTAAATATCGAGAGTTGGGGATGCTGAAGACTACATACTCGATCGAGTATGCCAATACTCGATCGAGTATTCGTTGAGCTAGAGTCCGTGTTTTGCGAAGACTTTCCTAATTCAACTTAACCTTTACTATAAATATAAAAACTCGACGCCTATGTTATGCGAAGCATTATTTTACGTTAGATTAAGTATTATTTACATATTACTCGCATAAAACTCTTAGATTAGTTTAGCTACTTTGTTCATTGCTTGGTTCTACAATCATTCACTATTGCTTTTAATCACGGTATTTAATCTCTTTTAATTTACCTTATTCATATTTATTGCTTGCAATTATATCTTCCATGATTATTGTTATTATTGTTAATTTCATTAATATGAGTAGCTAAATCTTCTATCTGGGGCGAAAAGGGATCTAGGTTGTTAGAAAGGGGGTTTAATTAATGAATTGATAGTTAAGCTGCTTTTATGTCGTTGTTTAGTTGTTGTCTTAAATCTAATTGATTAGTTACTGGCCAGGATTAATTGATTAGTCTTGCAAACTAGGATTTTCACGGACCGGGTTAAGACTAGTATAGGCTACAACAATTAAATGGAACTAGTTTAATGATAGCGACCACATGTTAAATTAGGTCTACAGGACATATTAGAATCGACCGATCATATGGACTTAAACAACGTATTTGCCCTGTTAATGAATTAACTCTTACCACTGGATAAACTGCCTAGTGAACTTGATCCCTAAACTCTTTTATATTATTGATTTCATCCTTTATTTTATTGCAATTAGTTTAGTTAATCAAATCAACCTCTTCAAGAAACTGTTATCTTTAAGACAGATTTAGACTTTAGTAAATAGAATACACCGCATCCTCGTGGATTCGACTCTGACTTATCACTAGCTATTTGTTAGTATAATTTAGGTTTATTTTGATATAGGTGATACGACTTTAACCTTGTCATAGTTGATAGGTTTTGTTAGTTTTCTTTGGTTGTGTTAGTATTTCTTTGTAATACAGTTCATATTTTTTCCTTTCTGTGCAGCGCAAAATTTTTTACTACCTCTTAACGTCCTACCGGCCTTTTTAAGGTTGTCGCTCAGCTTTCTGAGAACCAGAAGAAGGCTGTCAGAGAAATGGGATTTGATGGTTTATTGCATTTTAAGCTAACTGTAATGCCACATGTGATGTTGCGTGACATAATTTTTTTGCTCTTAGAAGTCAGCCATTTTTTTGAAATATCTGAAAAAGAGAAGTTTGAACTCAGTGAGGATGATGTGTGTGATGTCTTTGGGTTACCAAATAGAGGGAAACAGGTGGATTTGGTCGGTACAGGTTATGATAGTTCAGCAGACTCAAATGTGGATGCGTTGAAGTGTGTTTGGCGCAACAGGTATGATATCCAGAATACCAAAAGCGAAATACCACTTTCTCAAGTTCAGCCCAAACTCTTAACGTTTACTGAGGCTGATGACGAGTTTAAGAGGACGTTTGTTCTATTTACTATGTCCTGTTTTCTTGCTCCTACGACGGGGTCTGTGGTGGATCTTAGACTACTATCCGCTGTTGAATATGTTGGTAAGATCATGGAGTTCAATTGGTATAGGTTTGTCTTTAGCGAGTTGCAAGCTGTTGTACGAGAAGCTCTTCGGGAGAGGTCATATGTGCGTGGTTGTCTACCATTCCCGGTTATCTCGTATTTCCACTGCTATTTGTGTAGTAGTGATAAAGTTAGTAATGAGCTTCTGCTCATTCAACATTGGGATAACAAGCGTTTCCTTCAGAGGTTGCAGCTTGAGGTTGCTGCTGGTGCTCTGGGCACCGGACAACGTTCAGATATTGTTTTCCCAATCTCACTTAATCATTTGGATGGTTCAGCTGGAGGCCGTCAGCGTGTTAGTAAGGGTTAATGTATTGTGGTGGATGTACCTGGTAATATCCGTACGGATGAGGAAGTACATTCCGCAGCAATAGACGTAAGTACTTGTTTGATTGTTTTTTTGGTTGTTGAGGTTTATGTTATATTCACCTGTGTAAGGCTACTTTCATTGTAATGTTTCTCTGGTGTTATTGTTATCATATTCTAGTGTTATTCCACTGTTATTCTATTTTAATTCTGTAGAATTATTAGATTGAGGCTATTATTATTCTGTTGTTATTCCTCTATTATTATGTTGTTATGTTATTGTGGTGTTACTGTTTAGTTGTTATTACGTTTTCCATTCAGTTTGTTTTCAAAACCTTTGTCTTTAATTTTGATAGGATGTCCATGAACTTATATTGCTCAACGAAAGGGACTCTGAACTTTTTTACAATCGGTACTTGKAAAGGGCGAAGCTGATCAAGATGAAGATGCAGGCCGTAAGTGAAGCATCTAGTCGTAAGGATCCCACTCAAGCAACCCCACCAGGCGCTGAATTAAGCTCACAAAATTTGGTTGTTAGCCCATGTTTCTTCACGGATCAAGTTATCCATGAGTTGGATGAACGTGTGAAGGAGGTTATGTCTTTGCAAGAGACCAAGTTAACGCATCCAGTTGTTTCAAAAGAAGCAAGACCAGAAGACGGCGTGATTGAGCCACCATATTTTTATATTTTCTCTCAATTCTACGAGGATTGTGTAGGCCTTTTGGGTCTCGAGGCGGGTGTCGTTGAAAGCCAGCGTCCTCGACAGAGTCCTGTTATTGGACAACATACAAGGAAGGAGATTCAGGAAGAGTCACCTATGAGTTTAGATGCTATAGTGGTTGATGTGTATTCTGATCTTGAGCGTTGTTATGGAGAGGCAGCTGGTGTTGTTCAGCAAGATGGTATTGTTCACCAAGATGCTGTTGCTGAGGAAGTTGATAAAATGGATGATGTTGTTGAGGAAGTTGGTAAAATGGATGATGTTGTTGAGGAAGTATGGATGTGGAGGATGTAGTAGTTGAGGACTATCTTGTTGACAATCACCCTGATGATGTGTCTGCCGTGATCATTATGGTGTTTGTTTTCTTTGTGTTGTGTCTGCCGTGATCATTATGGTGNGATCATTATGGTGTTTGTTTTCTTTGTGTTGTGTCTGCCGTGATCATTATGGTGTTTGTTTTCTTTGTGTTGTGTCTGCCGTGATCATTATGGTGATCAGTCAGTCTTGATAGGTTGTCTTTGGAGTCTTACTGGATGTCGGTGGGATGAGTTACCACGTGTTATGTCGACTTAGTTATGTAGGGATAGTAGCATGAGTTGTATTTCCTTTCTTTTGTTTATGACTTGTAATAACTTGTAACAACGTTTAATGTTCTTTTATTGACATTTGATCATTACTTGCCTTGGGTAACCGAGATGGTAACGCCCTTATCTGTTGAGGAAGGTCTTGTTAAGGTTCCTTGGTAGATGGGGGTGTTACAGGTGGGCCTGCTGCCGGTCCACATGCCGGCTGGGAAGTTCCTGTAAGTTGGTGGATAATTTGTGTTGGTGGTGTGTCCCCAGCCGGGTGACCGGCCGCCGGTGGCCATGACCTGCTAGGAGGCCAATATAAATTTGTTTTTATTTTGGTTTTGACCTGTGTCCCCAGCCGGTGGACCGGCCGCCGGTGCCAGACCGGTTGGGAACCTTCTGATGTAAATTTGTCAATTTGACTTTTGGGCTGAGTGTCTGGCCGGTTGGTCGGCAACCGGTGCTCTGGCCGGCTGGGTGTCTCCGATTCCTTATTCTCTTTACTATTTACTCACATGTTTTATGAATGATGAAAATATGATTAGTTTACGTTTTATTTACATGAGGTGTCTTATAATGTTCATGTATGAGCTATCATATGCAAGGTTTGTTTGAGTCGTATCCATAAGGATTTGTCATTGACCTACCTTTATGCTCGACTTCTACCTTAGATCTTCCACCACATTCATGCAGTTTAGCGCATGGGTTGCTCGATTTATTATTGTCGAGTTTTGGGTGCGGACCATTATACCACATCTCAAATCTGATAGGGGTTTACCTTCCGAGAGTCTGGATCCAAGTCTTAGGCTAGGACATAACTAGCTAGTCGTCCTACCAAGGGTTGATTTAATGTCTAAGTATGGTCTAGAGTTTTGCATGGTGTTGTGTAGAGGACGATCTTTATCTGGTATTTGCGTACTCGGTTGTCTATGTTTGTGTCTTGGGCATGCTTTAAAGGTAGCCTATGAGTCGGACACTTGTATGTCGACGTGTTGTGTTTTGGACATGTTTTAAAGGTAACCTCTGAGCCGGACACTTGTATGTTTAGTAATGCTTTGCCTGTGCTTTAATTTATTTTCTTATTGCCTATCCCCTAACTAGTCAAGTTTTATGCTTATCACTTTAACCGATTGCAACTATAACATATGCTCATTGTGTTTAATGTGCTCATTTATATTCATTTCGATGTAATGTGGCTGGGAGAACCTTGAGTTACTCCCCACTTAATATGGCATTCATGTTTACATGAATGACAGCTACAGGTTGGTGATGCATGGGGTGAGACCGTGTGTGCTAGCGAGTATTCAGCTTGGACATTGTTATTATTTTGAGCCTAGACTCACCTTTTGATTGTAGTCATTCGAGGGATATATTTTCCCCAAACTTATCTCACTTTGGTTTGTAAAACCTAAAGTTTATACTCTTTATATTTTCTTTTATTATGTTAGTGGTACTTCACGTTTAAACTTCGAAAAGGTTTTAAAAATCCCGTATTTTTCCGCTGCAAACATCTAGTTTTATTTGTGTATTATCGCGGGGTGTCACAGTTGGTATCAGAGCATTGATGCTCCCAACGCACACACGTGAACCCCAACCTTGAATAACTACTCGACCTTAAAATAATGAATGAGAGTGGGGTATAATTAAGGACCTAAGTTGGTAGTCTATTTGTTTGTGATATTTGGTAGGTTCTAACTTGTTTGATTTTGTGCAAGAAGATGGTGCGACAAGCTAATGTGGAGAATACTATCATGAAAACCCTTTCCCGGATCCTTCAAAACAACAAGGAGTGAATGGCAATGCTCATGCTAATCCCGCTCCACCCACTCATCAAGGAAATCGACAAGGTAGCTTTGCTTGGATCGCAAGCCAACTCGTAAGAAACAATCCTAGAACTTATGGAGGTGAGGTTGATCCATTGTTGCTTTCGGAATGGTTTTGTGACATGGAGAATAACTTTTCTCTCTATGAAGTGCAAGACCAAGACAAGGTGAAGCTTGCCTCTCACTTTCTTGTGAAGGAAGCCAATAGATGGTAGACTTTAACCGGTCCTTCCGCTACTCAAGGCACTTACTTTGAATGGAGTCGCTTCAAGACCATGGTGGAAGCCCGCTTCTATCCTAAGGATCTCAAGCAACAAAGAATTAAGGAGTTCATAAATTTCAAGAAAGGAAAGTTGTCCGTCCAAGAGTACACCGACAAGTTTAATGATCTTGCTCACTTTGCCTCAAAGTTTGTGAAGGATGAAGAAGACCGTGTCTACTTCTACAAGAACAAGTTGAACCCGAAAGTGGAAAGTATGGTGAGAAGGAACTTTGTTTCCTTTGTGGAGGTCCATGATGATGCTATATGGGCCGAGAGTTCTTTGAAGGATATTAAAGATGAAGCCAAGCCTCATGTTGCCTCTCAATATTACCGCCCCAATTCTTATGGCAAGAGACCCTTTGTGCCTTCCTCTAATTCAAGCTATGCTAATAAGAAGAAGTTCGTGTCAAGTGGACAAGTTTCTCAACCAAGCAAAAACTTTGACAAGGCTAGGAAGTGTTTTCATTGAAAGCAAGACTTTTACCCTAGAGTTAGATGCTTTGGAAGACCATTGGTGTGCTACAATTGTAAGAAGCCCAGACATCGTGCCAATGAATGCCCCGAGAAGAAGGATGTTCCTACTCTTAATGCTAAGATAAGAGGAACAATCTTTGTCATGAGCCGTGACGAAGCCGTCGCTCATCCCGATATTATTACGGGTATGTTCTCAATATTTGATCATCCTTGCCTTATTCTCTTTGATACCGGCGCATCCATTGAGCCTAATCCTAGTGAGGATACCTCTATATCTTTGCCATCCAGAGAGATTGTCTCTTGTTCCCTCTCTTACTCCAATGTTCCTATGCGGGGACCCTCTTTCTCGCTAATCTACTTCGCTTTCCCCTTGAGGAATTCGATGTAATCTTTGGTATGGATTGGTTGTCTATGTACCATGCTAGTTTTGAATGTAAAGAACAAAATATTTGTCTCAAAAGTCCTTTAGGTGTCCGTGTTACCTATAAGGGAACCCGATCCAAAATGGGTGTGAAATTGATTTCCGCTTTGAAGTTGGTGAGTATGGTAAGGAAGGGTTGCCAAGCCTACTTGTGTGTGGTGACCTCTACTTCTACTTATTTACCTAAGCTTGAAGAAGTGCCCGTGGTTCATGAGTTTCCCGACATTTTTCCCGATGAGTTGCCCGGAATTCCTCCCTAGCGTGATGTAGAATTTTCTATCGACCTTGTACCCGGAACCGGACCCATTTCTAAAGCCCCTTACCGTATGGCGCCGACCGAGTTGAAGGAGTTGAGATTGAAACTTGATGACATGATTGAGAAAGGATTTATTCGACCTAGTGCCTCTCCATGGGGATCTCCTGTGCTCTTTGTAAAGAAGAAAGATGGATCCATGAGACTTTCCATTGATTACCGTGAACTCAACCGAGTTACCATCAAGAATAAGTACCCTCTACCAAGAATTGAAGATTTGTTTGATCAAATCAAAGGTGCTTCTACATTCTCCAAGATTGACTTGAGATCCGGTTATCATCAAATCCCCGTTCGTGAGTCCGATATTCCTAAGACCGTCTTTAGCACGAGATATGGACATTCGAGTTTAAGGTGATGCTATTTGGATTGACCAATGCTCCCGCTATCTTCATGGACCAAATGAACCGAACCTTTAGTGAGTATTTGGATAAGTGTGTTGTGGTCTTCATTGATGATATTCTTGTGTTTTCCAAGACCGAAGAAGAGCCCTACCGATGTTGGTGAGATTCGTAGTTTCTTGGGTTTAGCCGGTTATTACCGTCACTTTGTGAAGGACTTTTCTAAGCTTGCTAGACCAATGACTCAACTTTTTAAGAAGGAATCTAAGTTTGTGTGGACCGATGCTTGTGAAGATGCTTTCTAAGAATTAAAGAGAAGGTTGACTACCGCTCCCTTGTTGACCTTGCCCGAAGACGGAGTCGACATTGATGTGTATTGTGATGCTTCCAAGATGGGTTTAGGTTGTGTGCTCATGCAAAATAGAAGATTTGTTGCCTATGCTTCGCGACAATTGAGAGTTCATGAAGTGAACTATCCTACTCATGACCTTAAATTAGACGCCGTTTTTCATGCTTTGAAAATATGGAGACACTACCTCTTTGGAGTTCATTGCCGTATCTAAACCGATCATAAGAGTTTGAAGTATATCTTCACATAAAAGGAGTTGAATATGAGACAACGACGTTGGTTAGAGTTGCTGAATGATTATGATGTGGAGTTGTTGTATCATGAAGGAAGACCTAATGTGGTTGCCGATGCCCTTAGTAGGAAGACGACTCATTCCTGGAGTGCCATTCGAGTGCTTTCCGAGGATCTTTGTGCCGAATTCCGTAGGTTGAACATTCAAGTTGTGGAGAGTGGATTCGATTACCTAGGTGCTATGACTGATGAACCCGTTCTTCACCGTGAGATCCTTGATGCCCTTGAAGATGATGCTACTTTTAAGAGTTTCCGAGCCAAGATTCTAGAAGGTAAAGCTAAGGATTGCAAGATTAATGCAATTGGGTATGTCCGATACCAAGACCGCATGTATGTTCCCGATGCCATTGACTTGAGGAAGAGAGTGCTTGACGAAGCCCATCTATCCCCTTATTCGATTCATCCTAGAAGAGACAAGATGTATAAAGACTTGAAGCTTCAATTTTGGTGGCCTAATATGAAGAATGACATTGTGTCATATGTTGGTAGATGCCTTACTTGTCAACGAGTGAAGATTGAGCATAAGAGACCCGGAGGTTTGCTACAACCATTGGAGGTGCTTTTGTGTAAATGGGAGTCCATTTCCATGGACTTTGTGATGGCCTTGCCCAAGACCATTGGTGGAAATGATGTCGTTTGGGTAGTTGTGGATAGATTGACCAAGTGTGCGAGGTTTATCCCTATCAAGGAGACTTTGAGTTTAGACCGTCTTGCTAGTGCCAATGTGGATGAGATCGTTCGATATCATGGCATTCTTAAGGAGATTGTTTCGGATTGTGACCCAAGGTTTTGTTCGAGATTTTGGAAAGCCCTTCAAGATGCTATGGGAAGTAAGATTTTGACGAGTATCTCCTTTTATGCCGCTACCGATGGACAAACCGAGAGGACCATTCAAACCCTTGAGAATTTGCTGCGTTCTTGTGCCTTAGATTTCCATTCTAGTTGGGAAAAGAGTTTACCATTAGTGGAGTTTAATTACAACAACAGTTTTCATGCTTCAATCAAGATGGCTAAAAATGAAGCCTTGTTTGAAAGACAGTGCCGTAGTCCTATTTGTTGGGATCAATCAAGCGATGTTTATGATCTAGGACTCGGCAAGCTAGCCGAGACGATTGATCCAATGAAGCTAATCCAATAAAGAATGAAAGCTGCCCAAGATCGCCAAAAGTCCTATGCCGATGCTCGCCGTAGGCCCCTTGAATTTGAGGTGGGTGATAAAGTGTTCTTGAAGGTTTCACCTATGAAGGGTGTGAAGTGGTTCGGAGTGAAGGGAAAATTGAGCCCAAAGTACATTGGTTCCTACGAGATTGTGAAGAAAATTGGTGTCGTGGCTTACAAATTGGACTTACCCCCGAGTTTGGGCAAAGTTCATGATGTTTTCCATGTGTCTCAACTTAGGAAATACATTAGCGACCCTAGTCATGTGTTGCAAAATGACATTCCCGAGCTTGAGCCGAGTTTATCCTTTGAGGAAAGACCGATTCATATCTTGGATCGAAAGGACAAGAAGCTAAGAAGTAAGGTTGTGCCCTTGGTGAAGGTGTTGTGGAAGCGTGACAATATGGAAGAGGAGACTTGGGAACCGGAAGCCTCCATGCAGAGCAAGTACCCGAGTTTATTCGCTTAAGTAATCTCCCTTACCTTAAGTTTCGAGGACGAAACTTTTTAAAAGGAAGGAAGATTGTAACACCCGTAAATTTTATTAATAGTCTTAAAAGTAATTTAATGATTTAATTAAGACAAATTATATTTAAATCCTATTTTCGGGTAAAAATATGTTTTAAGTGTAACCTTTTTAAATATAATATTTATTGTCCGTCTTGTGTGTATAATAGCCTTAAGACGTATTCTTAGTGATTCCCGACTCAAATTGAGTTGTTATGGACAAATACCTCCCTTATTGGGCCTATTTCACTACCAATTCCTCACTAAAACCCTCTCAAACCCTCCATCTTCTCTAATTCTCAGCACACTACACTAAAAAACACCACCATTGTTGCTCTCCTTCTCCTTCAACCTTCAAATCTCCATAACTCACTCAATTCTCAATCAAATAAGTCGATTTTTGCGCCATTCTTCCCTTTTTCTCGTTCTCATCTTTGTAACTAAGAAAGACAACGTCTTTCTCTCTTTCTTGGGAATTTAGAAACCCTAGAATACCATTAGAGGGTGAATTCTTCATCTAACCCTTCTAATTTTGTATTTAGGTGAGAATTTAGAATACCCGGAGGAGGATAGCTATGTGATTGACGACTCATTGGACGAGTGAAGTGCTATCAAGGTAACGGTGATAGGTTACTTGACATTACAATTAAATTATGTGTTTAATTGTGTTAAATTTGTTGTTTATAAGTTAAAGTTGATAAATTTACATGTTTTAGCATGTTCCTTGTTTAGTTCATGAATTATGGTATTCATCTTATGTGAATGTGGAACAATTGATTGGTTTTATGTTTAGTTTTGGATAAACATGCCATCTTTTACATGTTTGAGTTTATTATGATAAGATTCATAAAATTGTGATCGATTAGTTGTGAAAATGGAGTATAATGGATGTTCGGTTGCCTTACATGCTGTTTATATGCTTCATACGTATTTCCCGTCTCAAGAACATGTGTAAATTCTAAGTTGAAAACATGTTTTATGGTTTTATGCTGAAAATCGTGTTCAGGTAGTCCCAGCCGGTGGGCCGGCTGCCGGTCCACTGGATGGCTAGGAACCTTCTGTATCAAATTTGTTAAATTTCAAGTTGGGTGTCTCCAGCTGGTGGGCCGGCTGGTAAGTTCCTGTAAGTTGGTTGATAAGTTGTGTTGGTGGTGTGTCCCCAGCCGAGTGACTGGCCGCTGGCGGCCATGACCGACTGGGAGGCCACTTTAAGTTTGTGTTTATTTTGGTTTTGACCTGTTTCCGTAGCCGATGGACCGGCCGCCGCTGCCCAGGCCGGCTGGGAACCTTCTGATGTGAATTTGTCAATTTGACTTTTGGGCTGAGTGTATGGCCGGTTGGCCGGCAGCCGGTGCTCTGACTGGCTAGAAGTCTCTGATTCCTTATTCTCTTTTCTATTCTTTCACATGTTTTATGAATGATGAAGATATGATTTGTTTACGTTTTATTTAAATGAGGTGTCTTATAATGTTCATATATGAGCTATCATATGCAAGGTTTGTTTGAGTCGTATCCATAAGGATTTGTCATTGACCTACCTCTATGCTTGACTTCTACCTTAGATCTTCCACCACATTCGTGCAGTTTAGCAAATGGGGTGCTCGATTTATTATTGTCGAGTCTTGGGTGCGGACCATTACACCGCATGTCGAATCGGATAGGGGTTTACCTTCCGTGAGTCTGGATCCAGGTCTTAGGCTAGGACGTAACTAGTTAGTCGTCCTACCAAGGGTTGAGTTAATGTCTAAGTGTGCTCTAGAATTTGCATGACATTGTGTAGAGGACGATCTTTATCTCGGATTTGCGTACTCGGTTGTCTATGTTTGTGTCTTGGACATGCTTTAAAGGTAGCCTATGAGCTGAACAGTTGTATGTCGACGTGTTGTGTTTTGGACATTTTTTAAAGGTAACCTTTGATCCGGACACTTGTATGTTTAGTAATGTTTTGCATGTGCTTTAATTTATTTTCTTATCGCCTTTCCCTATACTAGTCATGTTCTATGCTTATCACTTTAGCCGATTGCAACTATAACATATGCTTATTGTGTTTAATGTGCTTATTTATGTTCATTTCGATGTAATGTGGCTGGGAGAACCTTGAGTTACTCCCCACTGACCGTGGCATTCATGTTTACATGAATGACAGGTACAGGTTGGTGATGCATGGGGTGAGACCGTGTGAGGTAGCGAGTATTCACCTTGGACATTGTTATTATTTTTAGCCTAGACTCACCTTTTGATTGTAGTCATTCGAGGGATATATTTTCCCCAAACTTCTCTCACTTTGGTTTAGAAAACCTAAAGTTTATACTCTGTGTATTTTCTTTTATTATGTTGGTGGTATTTCGCGTTTAAACTTCGAAAAGGTTTTAAAAATCCCGTATTTTTCCGCTCCAAACATCTAGTTTTATTTGTGTATTATCGTGGAGTGTCACACAAGGGATGCATGCACCTCTATTTGCATTGGGCCTACTTTCTCAAGCATAGTATGCTCATTTGTCGTGTCGAGCTGCCTCTGTGCAAATCTTTGTTGTTCCATGGAGGAATTGAACCACATCCAGAACTCGACAAGTGTTCCAAAATGGCTTTCGAACCATTTGAATTAACTATTTGAACTTTCTGATCTTTGTGTTGTCCTCAACAGACACCCCAAAGGTAGATCCCGGAGTAGGCAGGTATCAACTTTTGCCTTATTCCAAAAANGATGCATGCACCTCTATTTGCATTGGGCCTACTTTCTCAAGCATAGTATGCTCATTTGTCGTGTCGAGCTGCCTCTGTGCAAATCTTTGTTGTTCCATGGAGGAATTGAACCACATCCAGAACTCGACAAGTGTTCCAAAATGGCTTTCGAACCATTTGAATTAACTATTTGAACTTTCTGATCTTTGTGTTGTCCTCAACAGACACCCCAAAGGTAGATCCCGGAGTAGGCAGGTATCAACTTTTGCCTTATTCCAAAAACGTATTGCAACCAGCGGTTGCCTTCAAGGGCATGTGCTGAAATTACGGCATTCCAGTTTTGTTCAAACTCATGTGGTTCTAAATCAATATCCCAAATAACGACATTTATGTCACTCATAAAATATGTTTCATTGCACATTGTTCTTCCCACCTCCTCAAGCACTTTCCGCATTATATGCCACATACAGTACTTGTGAATGAAATTGTTGAAAATTTTTGGGCATGAAAGTTTAATACCAGGGCGCTGGTCAGTTACGATACACTGAGGCCGCTTCTATCCCATTGAATCTAAGAACTATGTAATATCCAATCAAAATATTCTTCATTCTCGAATTCCAGTAAACCACCTCCGAAAGTCACCGTTTTCTTATTATGGTCTACTCCAGTGAATGGAGTAAAGACCATGAAGTACTTGTTTGTCCCGTAAGTAGAGTCAAAGGAGATGGTGTCTCCATACATTTTGTAGTTGTTTCTTGCTTCCTGATCAGCCCAAAAACCTTTGTGAGACATTTTTTCTCATCCTGGTCATAAGCAAAATAGAAACCCTTTGATTTCCAATGAACATGGCAGCATCTTTATCCCCAATGTAACACTTGACATTTCTTTTGAAGTTCTTAAAGTCTGTCAATGAGGCGCCGACATTCTGATACCCATTTGAATACATAGAAAGAATTTTGTAGCTTAATGTCGGTCATATGTTCAGATTAGTACGATCAATAATTGTCCTCTTAATGTAATCATGGACATCCCTTGACAGCTTTTGGAATTCTCTGTTTTGGACAGAGAAAAGAGGGTGATTGTGAACCTCTCTAAACTGGCCCACAATATATCCAGTGAGTCGTTGCTCTGTCTTTGGACARCTTCTCAACCTCATCTTTGCCTGGCAACCACATCTCGTCAGTTTGTTCTTCTTTGGTTGACTAGTTTTCGGCTTTGTCTTGTCTGTTGCACTCGAACTACCAGGTTCATGATTTCTTGATTCAAGACGAAGTTTCCTTTTCATATATCTTTGTCCTTGTCTGTTACAAACTATTGATTTTGTGGTGACGCCCCCCCCCCCCCCCCTTTGCTTTGCCATTTGTGTACTTTATCACGTCAAAACCACAGGCCATTGCATATATGTTATAGAACTCCAGTCCATGCTCCAATTTAAGAAAGAACATGCTACATTTAGGCGTAAAATCATCCTCAACAGTTCTTATCCACTGTTCAGTACCTCCCGGGTTATTGCTATAATGAAATGTTGGAATAAACTCATCTTCTTCTTCTAGCGGAGAAAATGGGGTGGACGATATATTATTATTTGAAGATTCGCCAGTAGCTACAGTTGTATTTTCTCCAACAATAGAGATAGTAGAAACATCTTCCACAGTAATTGATTACAATAAGGATAGTAACACCACAATAACAGCACAAAAATAATAGCATAAGGCAATGAGTCATATTGCAATAATAGTACAATAACAGTACAATAAGGCAATGAGTAACATTGTAATAATATCACAATAACAGTACAATAACAGTACCATAAGGCAATGATTAACATTGTAATAATATCACAATAACAGTACAATAACAGTAACATAAGGCAATGAGTAACATTGTAATAATATCACAATAGCAGTACCATAAGGCAATGATTAACATTGTAATAATATCACAATAACAGTACAATAATATTGCAATTGTAATACTACGGTTTTCTGTGTCTTTGGATACTCTATCGAGTAAGATTTACTCTGTCGAGTAAGTATATGTGGTTTAGAATAAGAGTCTGTTAGAAGGGTACTCGATTGAGTACGTGTGGCACTTGATCGAGTAAGGGGCACTCGATCGAGTAAGTCACTTACTCGATCGAGTATGTTTGTCTTACGAGTTTATTCAGTCAGGCTTTGATAACAACGCATGAATGTTATTTAAAAGTTTTCCGTCATTCTTTATCACTTTTACGTTTTCTTAAAATTCTTCAAGAGAGAACGTAAGTCAGTTCATCTTCCTTTTCACGTTGTTATTAAATCCAAGGGCTAGAGTTATCAGAATTCGGGGTTCTTTATACCGTTGAGATCGTCGTCTTGTGGGTAAGATCTTTGTACCGTTTTTATGTTGATTCGTTAGTTTTAGTTTAACCCTAATTGCGTGATTTAGGAGTAATTGGGGGTTTTATTATGATTAGATTGTGATTGTATGGTTATGTGATTATAAGAGGTGAATTCGTAGAGGAACACTTTTGAGTTGCTGAGTTGATTGATTGTGGTGATTTTGCTATTCAGGTAGGGTTTCCCTATTCGGTTATTGTTTACATGGTTGTAAGATGATTGTGGTTGATTGATATGTGTCTATTGATGTTTTGGGTGATGTTGGTATTGTTGTTATTTTGATGATTAGATGTGATGTCTATGGCTTGTGAGGCGCGCCCTCGGCTGAGTGGAGTCACTTGTGGGAGTGACTTCGCGCCCTTGATTCGCCCTCTGTGGAACCCGCCACAGAAGGGGATGTGCACATTAATGAACATGGGTTTTACGCTCGGATTAGATGAGCGGGGATTT